>JAWLRI010000763.1:762158-836479 GCA_034781795.1 Crypturellus tataupa | reverse complement strand
CTTTCTTTCTTTCTTTCCCTTCCTTCCTTCCTTCCTTCCTTCCTTCCTTCCTTCCTTCCTTACTTCCTTCCTTCCTTCCTTCCTTCCTTCCTTCCTTCCTTCCTTTTTCTTTCTTCTGATTTCTTGAAAGAAATAATGAGGAATAACAAGGAAAAATAGATCCCTCACTGAATCATTCCAGCTTACCATCCCTTGCTCATCTGCTGTGGATTTTGGACTGTGGCTTTGGACATCCCCCAATAGGAGGGTTCATGACTTATTTTAATTTACTTACTGCACCAGTCACATGTATACCAATACAAAACCTCCTTATTAGGTTCCAACTTTCCTCCAACTCACTCTGAGCTCCTTTTCATCCTTTCCCCCTATAAAAATGGACTCAGCCACTGGGTGTGATTAGAAATTCAGCTGCACAGACACCTATGTACCCCCAACAGCTTCATCACTGAGTGGCATTTCTGTATAACGAGGATTATACGTATGTGTAAGGGAACGCATTAGCTGGTGCTCAAGTACTGGCTGCAGTTCATGGAATTTTATCACCTCATTCATCATACTCAAAGCCCTGTTATTTATTCTAAGGCTTTTTTGTTTTTTAATGCAAAATCCATAATACCGAAAAATCCTGTCAATAAAACTATCCATACTTTCATGTGACCATGAGAAAAGAAAGACTTACAAGCAGTAGGCTCTATTACACCTTCTCAGCCTATATTTGACCCTGGAGGTAAAAATAATGCAAATTCCTCATTTTTTCTATTTTAATGTCCAAAGATGAGTATGTTCCCCCACTTTTATAAATTATACAGTTTCCAGCACTCCTTGCATTTAAAATCCCAAACTGCAATGTATCCATCATTGATTTTAAATAATAAAATCCTTGTTTTCAACGCGACAAGTATTGAGCCCAGCACGTGACACGAATGTCCAGTGAAACCAATCACATAACTAGCTACTGAGATAAGGGCCAAACTTCCTAGGCGAGTGCACCACATAATTCAATTGATTGCCCTGAGAAACAATAACATAGTTATAATACTCCCACTAGCTTGATCCCCAGGAGAGAAAATTTACTCTGGTCTCCCTAACTGGTTGATAACATATTTAAATGCCAGTCAGTCACTAATCCGCTGCTGCTCCTTCCTCTGAGAGCTGCTTTATTGAACACTGTAATTGCCTGGATGTTGTTTTTCATTTCTGTAGCTGTTGCTGTTAATTAAATATTTTGTAGAAAGCTCTCTCTGACATTTCTTACGGTATTCGCAACTATCTGATAAGATAGACGGGCTGAGCATTCGTACCTGCTGCTCTCTGCTGATGCTCTCGTCCTACATTCGAACCCCCAAAACCCTGAAGAAATGACACACTTTTAGCAAAACGAGGCTGTTCGAGGGCTGAGGGGATCTCAGCGCAATCGAGGCAGATGCCACGGCTGCTCCATGGCAGATGTCGGCTAAAGCAGGACACGCATCCAGGCTGGGAGATTCCCGCTTTCTCCCTGGATACACGAGGTGTGTGAACACGAGGTCGAGAGGAGCAGGAATGAGTCTATGGAGACCAACCTTAGGAGGAAGTGCTACAGCCTGGACTTGCCCAGTGCAAAAGGCAGAATTAGGTGGTTTATACACACGTGCGAGACATGGGCTCCCCCCTCGCACATATTTTTAAGGAGGAAGGAAGGACCAGATCGAGCTGTGGACGGTGACACAGGGTACCGATGGGCTGAGACCTGCTTAGAGCATCGGAAAACATGAGGAGCGTCTCCAACGCCTTCGCTACCACGCGGCTGTTTCCACACTGCACTCCAGCGGCTGCAGCCTCCCAAATTAACAAGCTTGTTAATGAAAACAGAGAACTGCTGGTGCTCTGAATTAAGTCGTCCAATGGTCTCTGACAAATGGGCCTGGATCCGTAACACGGGACGCGCTGCAGGCAGGTTTGGATCCACGCACTGCGCACGCATCCTGCAAACACACGGGCGCAATTGCTCCTCTTAAACACCTGCACTGCTTACCCATTGGAGTAACAACTTTAAACTGCAACTGAGATGGTTTAAATCTTTAAACAATAAGGATGAAATCCAAACGCCACTGAAATATTTGACAAAGCCTCTATTATGTTCAGCGGAACAGGGCATTTTATTGGTTCTTCTGTTATGAATTGGTTTAATGCCACCACTATGATTAGTGATGTATCACACTTGGAGACTAAGATACTGCATGGACAATGTGAAGAACAGGCCCCTGGGGGCTGTTTATTACCAGCTACTCTATGTCCTCTCAGCAAAGAGAAACTACGAGCATACTTCAAAAACCACACAGCCAAGGACGCCTGGATGCCAACAGGTCAATATACTCACGAGAAAAGGCAGCCTGTTGTGGAAAACTCAGATACGGAAGATAAAAAGTTATTTCTGAGCCATTATTTTGCAAAGCACTGTATGTAACTGCTTCAAGGGCACGTCTGCTGAACCTTGGCTCCAAACCTCGGCCTTGCTTTGAGTCTGCTGTTTACTGACCCATCGCCTTCCCATCGCGCTGGTGTTCCCCACGGCTCATCAATACTCCAAGTCCAGGCTCATCCCGGTCATCACGTTGTTCCACAACGTTCTCTAGCTCTGTAGTAAGGCCCAGTTCAAAACTCTCTCCCCTTTACAAACACATTTCTCTTCAACAACAAGACAAGGGCAACAGATGATGCTTCCCATCGTTTTTTTATCCATAGTAAAAGGTTACCTCTTTAGGTTTTGCCATGTGGACCGTGTGAACCATGTATCTCACTAGCTTAGAGATACCACCCTTCATGAAATCTGGTATGAAAATGTGGCTTTTCCCTTTGCCTCCACTTCACAAGCTCCTCTATGTTCAGTTATTCATGATTACGTGTGAAGTTCCTCATCATCCCACACCTCTTCCCTGCTCCAGCTCAGACCACACGTTCACAGAGGGGATCCGCAGTGGGACCGGGCGAGGGTAGACACGAGGTGGCACTGGAGAACTACGGCTTCTGCTGGGGTTGTCACTCGCGGTAGGTTTCTAGTTGGCTCCTGCTGGTAGCTCCTTATTCCTGCCTAGTGAAGACAGAACGTGGTGGTGCATCCTCTCCAGAAAGAAATGTTTTCCTTTCCTGCTCCGCAGGTGACAATTCCCTCGTGTCTAGCAACGCTGGCAGTGGAGGACTTGGAGGTTTTTCAAGAGCTACCACCCCTTCTGCAGACCCCCTTCTGCGCTCTCCTCTCCGCGTTTAACCCGCCGTGTTTCTAGCATGATTGCGACCGTCGGTGCCGTGCCAGAGCGACAGCATGAGAACGAGCGGGACTTGGCACGGAGGAGGACGAGGGATGGCGGTGAGACACAGGCAGCGCCCCATGGAGGTATCGGGGTCCTCCGCATCCAAAGGAGCAGCATTCCCGCTCCTCCGTGTCCACAGCGCGCGGCCGCTTTGCCCCAGGCCCCTGCGCCAAGACCTAAGCGCAGATCACATCCCCTTCCCTCTACTTGAAGAGGAAGGGAATGAGCAAGCAAGCTGGAAAAGCCAGGGAAAAGAACACACATGCTCGTTTATCACCAAACAAGGCAGTTACAAATCGACAAGAGCGATTTTTTTTAAAATACTGCTTTCCCGTTTTTCCCTTTTAAAATAAAAGTAGCTAAAGACAAGGATTCTAGCCTGGTTTTGAGGCTGGGAATTATTCTTAAGGTCTGTGACAGCTCTCCAAGCTGCAAGCTGCAAGCTTAATTTACACGGTGACTTTAAAGCCAGGTGAATTGTTTCAAATAATCTGCCCTGAAACCAGAAATGCAGAGAGAGAGGGAGCAGAATATTCCCAAGCTTGTGCTGGAAGCACTAAACTGTTTCAACCTCCCTGACAGCTCATGTTCCAAAGAAGCAAAACATTCTGCTTTCAGTATTTTAATTTATTTTAATTTGAAATTCATTTTGCTTCGCAGCTTCCATCAAGCCGATCTTACAAGCCCCCCTTTCAACACATCCGTTCTGGTGTGAAATGAAGAACTGTTTGGTCCTGAACCAGGGTTATTTAGAAAACCAGACTCAAACAAGTGAATCCCTAACCCGGAGGCTCAGCTCTGTCCGAGCAGCTTTGACACCCGCAGGCTGGAAGTGCCACTTGTCCCTCTGGCGCTGACGCTTTGAGAAGGTGACGGGATGACCAGGTGTCCCCACCTGCATCCTCTGCTCCCTTGGATGCTGCTTTCCCAACGAGACCGAGTCCCACTTCTCCGTGCATTAACCTTGGTAGCTCGAGTGGGCAGTTTCCTGCAAATATTCAAATCTGGCAATTATCGTCGTAACGACTGTGTATTGTCCTTGATTTGTGTTTTAATCTCTGTAATTAAAGTGTCTAGCTGCCACAGCAACAGACGCTGGAGAAGCATGTCTGCCGTATAATCATAATATTAATTAAAACTGCAAAGTAGCTACATAATAAGGAAAGGCCTAGGTGGCAGAGGGGGTTGGCGGCTTTAGAAAATAATTTAGAGGACCTTTCACACCGGCTTTTCTGATTTAACGCAGCTCAGGTGGGGATCAGACACCCTGCTGCCAAAGGCTGCAAGGATGAAGGGAGCAAAAGAGCTTGGAAAAGAGCCGGTTCGTGCCTGGCTACCCCCGTGGATGTGTATTTGCATCACCAAGTCATAGCAGACTGGCCCCTTGTGGACAGTTTCAGCAAAGGAACTCAAAGCCCAAACAACACGGAAAATTAATATATTCCCTCGCCTGGTGAGGGTCTTTCCGAGGCTGAGGCACTGCAATGCCCCTGTGAATGCGTCCTGCCGAGGCGAGGGATGCGAGAGCAGATGCCCCTCTAGGACAAAGCACTTTCCTCCAAAGGGAGCAAAAGCAGAGCTGCAATTTCTATAATCCCTCCCCAAGCTGCTTTTCGGGAGCCTGTGGATCTGCTTAGCCCTGAAGCTCTCCTGCCCCACGTTGCTTCCCGTGCTCTAACTTTGTGTCCAATGATGGGAATGGGATCACTCATCCCACCTGCAACGGAGCAATTCCTGTCCCTTCCCAACTACCAGCGGGAACACCCATGTGCCTGGGCATGCACGTGCACCACATTTTGCAGCCACAGCCCTCGTGCAATGCAGAAAACAAGCGATTCCACTAACCGATATGCTCTGTATTAGGTGGGAGGCAGCAGTGATTGGGAAAGAAGTTTGTAAGAGAAGCAGAGCTTTCTCTAAAACCCTCCTTGAGACCAAGGGAATATCACAGCTGCCAGGAAAGCTTGTGGCAGCAGCAATGCTGCTTCAAGCTGCTGTTTTGCTGGCAACATTTTGCATCCAAGGACCATGTGTTGCACCCACAGCTCCTACAACACCAGGGAGCATCAGCACCCCCAAACATCACGCTCCAAAAATCAAGGGATTTGTGCAGTTCTGCACTAATGAGCATGGCCAGAAACTGCTTCCCAACCACAAGACAGCCCTGTGCAAAACAGAAACGAGCTGCTTTTACCAGCAACCCAAGCAGCTCCAGACGGGTTAGGAGACCTGCTCTGCACGCACGTCGGGGCAACAGCAGACTGACAAAAATGCCTCCAAGAGGCACTTTTCAATCCGAGTATCACAAAGAAGCAGCCTGTGAACAACTCACTCCTGATTTTAATATTTTTTTCCTTTTTTTTGGCATATAGTGACAGGCTTTGGGGGAACACGTGGCCAATTTTAATGTGTTTGAATTCATTCAGCAAAGCAGACACTGCTTTGAATCAATATCAAGTCCTGGCATATTAACTCCCTTCCTGCATATATCTGGGATGCAAAACAGAGTCTTTAATCTAGATTTAGCTTAAACATACCTAATGTGTATATAAGGGTAATCTTTTGATCTGAGCTGAAGTTTAAAACACAGCTGAATGCTGGTGTTGACTTTCTGCTTCCACAGAAATAATGGGTAATAACTGCTAAAACACTGTGCCGCCTACTTAAAGCTGTCACAGCGCCGTGCAAATATAAGGGAAGTGTGGGAGTGACAATTTATAGCAAACTTATAGATAGGCAGAGTGAGATGGAGTGATGGATATTAAAATAAAGATGACATTGTATGAAAGCACCCACATCTCTGCTATATACTTAGATTATTGGAAGAAATGGAGCTAGTAGTGGGATTGGGCAGACTGATTTTTAAGGCTGGGGAAGGACAGTGCTTGAACAAGGTCCCAGGAACGTAAGTTGTATCTACAGAGCTACAAAAATGCACGTTCACAGCAATACCCTAATCCCTGACTGATGGAGAATGAAGTGCTCCCGTGACAAATGATTGACCACGTGAGGGGCTTGATTTGTCCTTCAGCAGCACCAAGGAGTCATGTCATCTCTTGAATCAAATGGTCTTGGAGATGATTTTACCCTAAGTCCATCACCCTTCTAGTGACTCAGGTCTCGTATAAGAAGGAGAAGAACTGGTGGGTTAGCAGAGAGAGGAGGTGAGAAGGTCTCCCGGTGGTAAAAGATGGAGGGCCCTCAAGGAAGAACTGGATTTGCCTCTGAAAACCCAACAGGACAGAGAAACAGCAGGCTATTTGCAAAGAGAAAGCATGTTAGACCCCTCCATTCTACAGCAAAGGACCCCAAAGCTTTGGGGAGGGAGGGGAAGTCACAGTCACGGCTGTTGTCACCTCCCAGGGGCCGGAGGAAACAAGCAGACGCCCTCAGCACCACGCACGGTCCAAGGATCCAACGGGAAGAGCGATTTGCTCCGTGCAAGTAGCTCTATTACAGCAGTGGGAACAGATCGTTAATTTAATTACCTGGAGCTGAACCGCATTGACTCGACATGGAACCTAAATGCGTCACCGTGACTGAACCTCAGTGGCTGCTGCTCCTCCTTTGGCCATCTACATTTCACAGGCAACTTTTTCAACAAGCCGTCTCCAAACCTCTGCTCTCCCCTTTACTACCCAACTCCTTCCCACAAATGTTCTTCCAGAAAAGCTTATAATGCCATAATCCATGGAAAGATGTGAGGATCCCTGATGCTGGCAACCTCCTTGCACCTACGGTTGCAATCGTGTGCGCTTGCACGGGTGATTCAATCACGTTGCACTGATAAGTGGTCACTGATGGTTCCTAATACTGTTTTCATTGATTGTTTGAACATTTCCCAGCGAGTGAGGGTCGAGCTGACATGGCCAAACTGAAACATCGCTACCAATTCCCACCTTTCCCTTTCCTATAGACCATATAAATCATTTTGGAGGTGATTCATACGGGCTTCCAAAGAAGTCCAGGGCTAGAGTTGTCTTTCATTATAATGCAAATTATGCAAAAACATCATCTAAGATATTGATGATATTCTGCTTTATCTTCTTTTCCCCCTGACAATTCACATCTGGAGCACACAGAAGTTAGTTTATTATCTACAGCATTATTAGCTCCATTTCCTTTTCAAGGTGGTAGTTGTTTTTTCCCTTAAAGTAGCTATTCTCACACACCGCGCTTGGAAGCTGCTGAATTCAAAGCCCCAAGACAACAATGCCCAACTTCCTTCACACACTTCCAAGGTGGTGGTTAAAACTTTCAAATATGATGGGTAGCTAATCTAATTATACTGAAGTTGGAATGCAAACAGATGGCATAAGCCAAGCAAATGAGATATACCCCAGAAATACTTCTAAAACTGAGAGAATAATGCAGCAATCTTTTTTTTTTTTTTTTAAGATCCTTTCTGAAATAGATGCACCACCATATATTATCTCCCACTTACAGGCTCGAGCTTGGGCATATTCAGCATCTTCTGAGTTCCCCAGGAACAGAGCTTGTCACTACAGCTGTAACCCCAACTACAGGACTTATTACTTTATTATGGAAAATAATGCAGCCATTCCAAGAAGCAGTTGCACATTATGTACCAAGCACCACATCACAGCATGCCCTCAGCAGAAGTCACTTTGAAAATACACTTGTCACAACTGTCTACTGGAACAGATAATTTCTTATCTGTTCCCTTTCTCTCTTATCTTTTCTAATCTTCATGCAGTAACTTGTTTTGCCACATCCAGTGGCACTGCAGATCTCAGACCACATGATTTATTCAAGTTAATACTGAAGAAAAGCTCCGGAGAGTAGAAGGAAAATCAAAAGGAGAGACAGAAACAAATCCCCCTTCATCCAAAATTCTTTTGCTGCTCTTCAAGCAAATAAAAACAGCATCTAAAAGGCGCAAATTTAAATAAAATAGGATTTAAATAAAGGTCTCGGAGCAATCAGAGACCACTAATGCTGCTCCTCAAATGTCCCTCTACCAGTGAATGGATAAAATAAGGTGCTGTTGCACAGGGGACCTCCCTGCTGGAAACGAGTGCCATATACAACAGTTCTGCCACGCTGCACATTGCGATGGCATCAGTTAATTATCTATCAGCTCAAAGGTACCAACTCAGGAAGAGCAATAACAGCTCAAAGAGGGGCAGCAGGACAGAGCCCTGCCTCTTCTCCCACCCTCCCGGCCTTCCTACAGCATTATCTCCAAAACACATTAAATATCTGAAGGAACAGGCACATTGGAGGGCTCAGAGAGCTCTTGCGATTTTGCCCTTGTCGGAAGGACATAACCTGTTTGTTTATTGAAGAATAGTTATTACCAGTATTTTAATTGCTTTTCTGAAAAGGCTTGTTTCCCATCAAATGTCCTAGGTTTTATTTCAGAGGCAGGTCTGACCTGCTCAAGCAAAAAAAATGACTTCAATTAAGAGTTTTGCCTCAGTAAGGACCACTGATTTCTGTCCTTAATTATTTAAAGCTGAGAAACAGCAGCTCAGGAGCATTTTTCAAAGCTTTCGGAATTATAAAGCGGCCAGAGAAATAACCTCCCCAGAACACAGCTCCTGAAGATCCCTCTCCTCTCGGAGAGCCGCTGGTCCAAGGGAGCTGTGGGACTATCAGACTCGCAGGGCAACCTCTTCCCTTAAAGTGTCACCCCCAAATTTCCATTTCATTAACAGCATTTTCCATGGTATTTTAACCATGCTGCTGATTGTCTCGGCCTTGCTGAGATTGCTTGAGGGGGAGCTCCTGACATCTGATACCAAGGACAATTTCTGGAGCAAGGAAGATTGCTTTTTTCCCCATTCCCCGAGGATCTGCATGACAGGGATGGGTTGGATCTACAGGCTTACACCCAGGAGTTTGTACCTCCTCTTGGGTCCCTAGGGCAAGTTCCAGCTTGGGAACAAACCTACATGTCACTTGTCCTTGCCCGGTGACTCCATTGACTCCAGAAGCCTGTTGCAATTTTATTTGTGCTCCTCAGTCATCAAAGCGTTTTCTAATCCAGCTTAGGTGTGACATCTTGGGCCCAGGTGAACAGCGGGGTGGAAAAACCCACGTCTGCCGTGTGCAGCAGGTCTTATCTGCTGCAATTCAGGCTTGATTTGAGCGTGCAGTCAAATGGAATGAGCTCATTCAGTATCTCCGAGATCAAGGACTTGGCAAATCCCAAATGCGAGCACTTTGAATAAGGATGGCTGCCTCCCCGAGCACGCAGACCAACTACATCTTCATTGGAACTCTGCTCACATCCTCAAATCCAGCCAGATTTAGTCTCTATTTTCCCGTTTGCCACAGGTAGGAAGTTCGCTCCCCGTCTTGCACACATCGCTGAAGGATGTTATAGACATTAAGGGGAAAAAAAAACAGACCTGATTTCAACCATGCCCATTATGCAAATGCAATTAAGGAACATTATCTTGATTTGGTTTAAAACCTTTAAAGCACCTTGAGCAACAAGCCTCATTATACATTCTTGGTCATGTCTTGAGTTTCAAGCACTCCTTCCTACTTTGGTTTAAAAAACCCAACGAACAAGCCTCGCCATCCATACTGCTCCGTAAACAGCAGTGATCTTTCAGGCTTAGTCTGCTCCCTCATCCATTTCCAGGCAAAGCTTTACCAAGCAGGAAGCCAAGACCATTTTACCCACCTCCGGGATGGAGTGATGCAGCAGTTTAATCAACGCCACCCAACAGGGTAGGATCGGGCACGAGGAACAATGCAAACTCTAATTGGAATTACGAGGGGAATTTAGGCATGCAGAATGTAATTACGCAAGCTGGACTTTGGCCAGTGCAAACGGGAGGACTCGCCAGGGCATGAGGTCCAGGCACCTAGCTCCTGCCAGAAGTGTCCCGAGATCTTCAATGAGCACAAGTGGCAAGAGCGCAGCGTGTTGGATCCTACATAACGTGGCCTCTTAAAGAACATATAGTTCTAGTTCCAACACGGCTTTAATTCTGAACAAAAGAATCCTTGCACAAAACGCATATGTTTCAGCATAAATGCAAGCTAAGGACTGGCCTGGCAAACTTCAGCTCCTTTCAGAACTACCCTTCGAGCATCAGACCAAGTTGTAGACAAGCTCTAATGAATCTCCTTAATCAAATTTTCGTGGGCCTGAAGAACATCAACATAATTCTTTATTGTGGAAATAAATTAATGAGCTCGGGCTTCTCTTCAGCCTTGCAGACAGAGGGCAGAGCAAAACCCCAGCATCTCCTAGGGCTGCTGTGCAGTCAGACACCTCCTAGAAATACGTGGATCTGTTTGGAAGCAAAGTCATTGTTTTTCTACTCTCTCCCTGTCTGGAGAAACACCACAACCTCATCTCTAGCACAAGCCACCACTGTGCTTAAATGGATGGAGTCCAAGGAGCTCATTCCCTGCTGTTTTCTAACATCCTTAAGCAGCTTCATTTGGAGGCAGATGCCACCATCGGGGACAGGGGACGAGTCACTGGAATGGGAAGCAATGGAAGCCCATGGAGCCACCAAGCTGGGACCAGGGCAGAGGCTGAGCTCAGAGCCACCGGACCAACATCCCTCCGACTATCCACACTGCTCTGCCTTTAAGCGGCCAGCTGGAAAACAGGGAATGCCATTTTACAGCAACGTTTGTCCAATTTTATAGACGTCCTTGGGATCTAAATCGAAAGAGATCGCTGAGCATTATTATTATTAAAGCAACAAAACACATCCTAGGAGCAGATACAAAGAAGCGATTCTCCAAGCACAGAAAAGCATTAAAATAAGGTCACATTCCTGCGAGCCCCATGGGATCTGAAATACAGCTGCTGTGAGTAGCTGGCAACTAATTAGTTGCAAGCAACTAATACGCACTGCAGTGCGAACAGATAGAGATACCCAAACACAGGCGCATGCACAGAGTTTGTGTTTTTAAATATTTCATGTTGCAGGGCAATTATCGTAAGGGAACTGATACGTAAAATTGCAGAATCCTTAATTACGAGGCTTCTTCAACTCATTTCCATTTTGACCACGAAACCCCACGCAGCCTTAAAATGATTCGTCACTTATAGCAAAAGGCAGTTCCATCTCTGTGGTGGTCCTGACCTCCAGAATAAAAAGCCTGGCTGGATTCTTTGCTCAGAAGGATTTGAAAATAAACACCTAAAAAGTATTTTTTTTAATTAAATCACAGAGCAGCAGTAACTCTGGCTCAACTTTGTTACATTTTTGTCTTCTCCCATGGTCCTGTGGACAGGCTGCCCCTTCGTAGAGCCTGTGCCACCAAAGCGGCTTGTGTTTGCAGGGGCAGCTTAAATAAAGAGTTAAAGCAAAAAAATCCCCCAACCAACCATGCAACGAACCATCCCTGATGGCTATAACCATGCCTGGTGCAACTATAGGGACTGTGATTATCAACCACCTTAAAATCCTGCAGTTTGCAACTGATTCAAGCTGCGCGAGCAGAGCGGCCGGGTTATTCCTTGGCAACCCCAACTCCCCAACACGCGGCGGTTCCCGTCTCCCCACGGCCCTCCCGTTCCTCCCTCCCTCCCCAGGGCCGCTCCTCCTCTCCCCATCTTTTCCCTGCCTCTTTCCACGCGGCGCTGCTCTCACGGAGACGATTTCCATTTCCTCGTGTCCCTCCCCAGTGGCCTTGTTATCTGCTGCCAGTGCTGCCCTCCAGCCCCGCCGTGGCCGGATCCAACCATAATCCGCGCTTTGCGCCCAGCCTAAGCGGGCAGCGCTTACAAAGGGGCGTTTGTACCCGCTATGCGGCCACCTCCTTGACTCCCAGCGGGATTTTGCACCTCCACAGCTTGGTCTCCCTATAAAAAGTCACCGGGTTTTAACCCGGCTTTGCAGCTATAGTGCAAAGTCACCGGTTTGCATGGAATCGGGCTCACATCATCGCAGTGTATCCCCGTGCAGGAAGCAAAATAAGCTTGAGGATATATCACATATAGGCAAATAGTGCCTGATACACAGTTTGCATGATGCAATTTGCCCAAACACATTGGGTGGAAGGAGTGTGACCCATCAGCACCCCGAGGGCACTGCAACACCTGCATCGAGCGGCACGGCTGCATCAAACCCAAACCTGCCCCTCTTCCCAAGCCACTGCACTTCACTGCTTCTCCACTGCGACTGGGAACAGATATATTCTCTACCCTGCACAGAAAAAAAGTTGTTTAAATTTTTACTTAAATACTGTATGTGCCAATAATGATTTTCCATTGGGGAAAAAAAAAGACAAGATGAAATGCTTCAATAAAGTTATTGACAGAAAGGTCAAATGCATTTCTTTAAAAACGCAGGAAAATCCATACTGGCAGTAATGTATGCAGGGCGGCTGCTTCTCTCCCCTTTGCACGCTTCAGAATTACCACTGAATCTGCAACCAGCACTGCAGAAAGACGGGGACACCCTCCTGGTGGTATGAAACCCTTGTTGAGTTCTGCTTGTCCCTCCTCCGCTCTTCGCCTTCATCTATGGCAGGAAGGTTCACCTTCCTCATCCCATTTTAGAGATTGAAGATCTTCTTGGAGCACTAATGACAGCAGCTACCATGGCACGCAGGAGGGAGATGAATTCCTTTGCAGTTTAGAAAACCATAATATCTTCTTCTTTTTTTTTTTTTGTTTAATGTCTGTTTTCTGAGATAACTGGTATTGCTGAAGTGTATTGCAAGTCACCACTTTCAGGTGCACAGATTTCCGGGAAACCCTCAAAACAACAGGCTTTTCATCACAAAAGGGGACCATAAAACTGAAACTTTGCAAGTGAGAGGGGCTCTGCTTGGCCTTCAACTCCCACACCAGAGAAAGCCAATACGGGTGGTGTTAAAATCCCTGCAAACCCATCTGTGCCAGTGCCCATCCATGAGGACCACACTGGGCGTCTGATCAGCTGCCAAGGGGCTGCCTTGCTTTTACCCTACTGTGACACTCTTGGGTGCTAAAAACTAACAATTGTGGAGATGCAAAAGCAGGAGAAGCCAGGATGCTCCTCATGAGACCCCTTCTTGCCCCTGCACACGCCAGGACCCCAACCAGCTCCTGCATGGACCCTGCTGCAACTTCACCATGTTGCTCACCGCTCGGTCCCCCTTGCAACATCCCAACTCCAAAATCACAAATTTGACCGTTTCATCTGCTGAGCCAGCACATCCTGCTGCTCTCAAAGGGATATTTTCCCTCTTTTCCAGCTATTCTACAGATTAAAATCAGTTTTACGTCCTGCAGCAGCCATCTCCATCTCCCATTCCCCCCTTTTAGTGCATCTCAAAGGGTTTCTTGTTAGAGTTCAGTGGCTCCATTCGCTTGGTTTTTATTAAACAAGCATTTCTGCATCATTCACCATTTTATTATGTAGATACTTCATGATCCTCCTTGGAGACAGCAAAGTTATCTTCTTGCCTGGTTTGGTTCCCCACCACAAGCACACCAAGTTTGAAGCCAGGGCAATATTGGGATTCCAAAAGCTGACGCGAAACCAGCCACCCTCGCGGTAACTAAAGGAAAAAACCCGCAGACTCGAGGCTGTCAAAGAGGCAGCCGTGACCTTAATTTGCCACAGAGATCTTTGATGAGTATGAAAGTATTTCCCTCAAATATCGTGGAAGGACAGCGTGCTGCCTAATGAGCTGGAGGTCTCAAACCCATAGGCGCCACGGTAATTACAAAGGGGTATTTAATTATCTAACCCCGGCATCTAAAGAATTAACAAACCTTGATGATGCTAGAGAGGCAAGGAGAATTCAGAGGCTAATCCACAAAACACTGGAAAAAAAAATCAGTATAGAGACAGATTTCCATAGATTCATATCTGCTCTTTCGAAAAGCTTGCTGTGTACTGAAATGCCAGATGTTCGCACATTATGGTTGTTATTACTGTTAACAGCATTAATTGGGAGAGAGAGGAAGTTAATCCAATTTAATTCAGGAAACTAAGTGGAGAAATATATAAGAAAACAAATGGCAGGCTGCAACAAAGGGAGATACCCCGTATTTTGGCAATCTGCGCGTTTCATACCCTACGGGCACAGTCATCGCAGAAGCCGTCGGAGATGGAAAATGCCCTTTTCTCTAGGAACGTGAGGAAGGAATAGAATAAACCAGCCCTGACACCAGGTGCCTTCATGGCCGGCGCGTGCAGAGCCCTGTGCCCTGTGTGACACCCTCCCTCTGCAGAGCAACTTTTGCCCCATCTTTCCCTGGCAGAAACCCACAAAGTTATTTGAATTTCCCGACAGCGCCCAAAAGCAGAGGCGCCGTCGCGCGCGGCCCCCGTCTCCTTGCAAATCTATGCAAATGCCGCCGGAGAACAAAGCAATTTACATGTGCCCAAAGCCTCGGAGGGAGCGCGCCTGCTTTGATCACAGCTTATAATGGGATTTATCTGTAGGGCAGAAAAACAATGTTTGCCTTAAAGAAAACAGCGGCGGCTCTAAATCGCTGCAATGAGGCTGTTTTTTTTTTTATTGTGGCACTGCCATTTGTAACGTCGCTCGGGCTGTACGAGCGTTTCCCTTCTAATCCTCTGCTCCTCGCAGCTTACAGCTTGCCCGTGAAACGCCTCTCCAGCCGCGCACTTAATGCAGAAGACATTAATCTATCGGCAAACTATTTATTTCCTCGTCAAATGGCCAGAAAAACAAACCATTTATTTCCTACCAATTACATCTTATTAAGAGCATCCTCTGCTGCTTTGGAAAGCGGCAAGCTGAAATCTGGCAAGAGGAGGTTTTGAGCCAAACAAAACTCGAAAGTTTTGTCTGGAAAAAGATTTGCTTAAAAATAAAGTACCTTTGTAAGATCCAAGAAGGCTCCTGTGACGTGTCATTTGGTTTGTCAAACAGCCGCTGCCTTCAAACAAACCCAGAGCAGATTTGCAGGAGTCCTCTGAGCCCCTGTCCGGAGAAGCAGATAAATTTAATGCAAAGGGAACAGTCTGAGGATGCAAATGGGAGGAGAAGACACAGGACAGGAGGCATCCAGTGCTACCAGGTGTCTTTATCTCCAAAACAGATGTTTATTTGGTCGCTGCAGGCCACAGAAGACGAGGAGCCACATTTCTCACCTGCGCGGCACCCACATAAACCCCCTTGTGCTTCAAAGTCAGCACCCCAGGGCACCATTCTGTCCCACAGACACAGTAATATCTGCAGCACTGGCTGCATTGGGCTGGTCTGGGACGTTATTGTACACAGGGAGCCTCAGCTATCGCTTTGTTGACTCTCCCACTGCCTCCCGTGCAGGCAGGAACCCGTCACTGCATATTCATGAGTACCTCGACACACAATTAATTGCAGATTGGTGGAAAAGCAGTAGTGAAAAGATTCCTGTTTTAACACTCAGTGAGACAGGTATCAAGCACACGCTCTGTGTAGGCTGCCCCAAGAACCACCCGGCCTCACACCTGCTGCAAATCCCTCATGGCATCAGAAAGCCAGAAGCCTCCGTTCCCCAATAAAAGCAGGAGAGAGGGCATCCGTCTTCATTTATTACCACTGCAATCACATTAGGTCTTGCACTAACTCGTCCTCGAGGGAGGTCACTGTTGGGTTTCCCTTTTCAACGCTGGCTTGAAGCACTGGCCAAGGGCTGCAAACAGGCTGCCCATGCAGGTGCTCCAATCCCGTGGCCAAAGCCAAGGCTCCCGATGGCTCCGACGCTTCCCTTTCCCCTTGCTCAGCTTTGCTGCTTCTCATCATTAAATTAACTCCACTCTGTAATTGCTGTTAAATGATTACCGGCAATAGAGCCAAGGAAAAGAACTCGATTTTCTTATTGACCTTATAAAGCTGCTTAATGGGCACGGGACTGCCAGGCCAGGTGAGTTTCCCCTGCATCAAAAACTATATTAAATATATGAAACCACAGCATCTTTGTTCCCAAGCATATTTGGTCCATGTCCCATCTTTTCCAGGTTTTCATAGTTAAGTTTTCCAACAATTTTTACTAAACTTACAGTGTGAATACGCTATCTAGCATTAGTATTTTCCTAGTTTCAGAATGACTGAATCCTTTGCTGTATTTAGGATCTAGCTTTAATTGTATAGATAGAAATGTATTTGTATTGAATTTATATTGCTCCTAAATTAATGCACACAGGGAAAGATGTTAGTGTCAAGATTTAGTACTTTTTAACCTTGAAGGTATGTCATATAATAGGTATTGATTTTATCTTTTTTATTACACAGAAAAAAATAATAAAATATGTCTGCTGGTGAATTGTTATACAACAGAATAAATGGTTAGCAGTGTGTGTTATAAAATAGCACGGTGACACCACGCGTGTTTGCTTTAAAAGCTTATTATAAAAATCAATGATGATATACATCTTAGTTAAGCTCATTTTTTCTAATTAAAGAGACAGTGTCAGATCGGGGTTTTCAGTGTTTCAAACTGTAATCCTTGTTTTTCTCCATTATCTGCAATATTTCCTCCTACTGATGGGACCTTGCAAATAACATTACTCTATAAAATCCTGCTCCTCTCCACTCAGAAATAACTCTGCATGCGGCACGGAGTTAATGCAGTTCTTTTTCTGTATCATCACATCAATTCTGTTGATTCTCTGAAGCCAATTGAAGACAATATGGGTGAAATTCTGTCCCCTTTAATTCAAGGAACCTGCTGCAACCACAGCAACTGGTACCACCCTCAGAAAAACTCAACATTTCTAGGGTTCAGCTCGTAGTGACAGGGTCCATTTATATCCCCAGTGCTAGTTAATAGCAACATAACTTTTATAAAAGGCCTTTCCTATACTTTAAATACCCTTGAAACATTTTTTGTTGGTAGTTCCTCCTTTTAAAACGATTGCCATTCAATCAAAATGAAATATATCAAAACTATTTTGCTATTCACCCAGAAAATTCACTTTCAGACACAATCATCTGTCTTTCTTTGCTGAATTCCATCCAATTTGTTAAGCTGTTCCTATTATCGAACTGCCCAGAGCTGAACGCTACACTCTAAGGTAGAGAAAGGGTCTTTGCACAAAGAGAATATTCCTTCTCCGGTTCCCAGGCAAAATTTCTTTGGAAATTCTTGAATAATCCATTTTAAATTGCAAGCTTGGACATTCGCAGCTCATTAAGGATATCTACACAGAACTAATTATCAGACATATATTCTAGCTACAATAAGGTCAATGTTGAACTGGGGAAGCGGTCAACGCAAACAGCAGAGCTGCAGGTTGCCCAGGGAGGTTGGGGAGGCTCCAGCTTTGGAGATGCTAAAACCCAACTCAACGGGGTCCTGCGCAACCCTGCAAAGAAGAGAACCCACACAGGGGGCTACATTAAGAGCACGGGAGTGAAGATTGGGGAGGTTAACATTCCCTCTGCTTGGCATCGGTGCTCGGAATCCAGCTGGAATGTTGTGTTCAGTCGCAGAGAGGTCCCTCTGGCCAAGAGGGACGTTAAGAAACTGTCAAAGGTCCTGCAAAGAGCTGCCAAATGGGCAGTGGTCTCCAAGAACAGAGCTGCATGGAGATACTGAAGGAGCTAGGCCTGTTCGGATGAAGAAGAAACTAAGAGTGGATCTATTGGTAGCACACAATACTGCAGAATTTAACACAGAATAAAGACAATGACCAAGCTATTGTGGTAGAGGTGGACAACACATCAAACTGGCCACAAACGGAGGTGGGGAGGTTCAGATTGTCCCTCCCATCCGACACTTCCCTGATCCACAGATTGAGTTTTGAGGCAGTGCAATGCAAGCTGTTTTTTCCAGAAGAAAAGTGAAGCTATTTCAACGTCTCCTGCCCACCTTTCTAAGCTTCCTTCCTCACTGCATAAGTACGTGCAGCCTTTCTTCCTTTTATGCTCTTTCCTCTTGTCAGACAAGCCACAAAATGCAAAGAAATGCCTCCAACACAACAAAATTTCCTCTTATTACTAAATCCATCTCCGTATTAGGACGCAGCCTTCCCCTTTTGAGGACCAAGGACGGCGCGGGGCCGGACACCTCGCTGTCCATTTTGCATCTTTACTTTCTCCTCAGCTTCTGGAAACGGGAGTAGACCCTGATCAAGGGAATCAGAGAGAAAAGCCAAGCGCAGTTTTCCGTTGCCTCAGACCATCTTAGCCCTCCTGGGACCCCGGTATCAGGTAAGAAAAGCCGGGAGCTTAAGAAGCCTTCCTTTTTCATCTGCTTTCCGCTTTTCTGTCTCCCTCTATACTTCAGATATCAGCCCAGCACTACAGACAAGCAGAGTGACCTAGCCAGACCTCTCAGATATATTCGGATCTCTGTGGATTCTAATGGGAAAAAAGAAACCACACGCTCAATTGTTTTAAGATACCTTTTATGAGGACTTAAACCACAGGCCAAGCTTCAATTTGCAGCACTACCATTTCGTAGTATTTGCAGGTTATGTCACAGGTTGCACTCAGGACACTCTTACAGGAGCTTCTTGCTAAATCACATTATAGACAAATCACGTTATACACAAACACTGATGCCCTTTTGAGAGCTTCACAGTGAAGTTTATGAAGAAAGTAAGTTATAAAACATAATTTTAAAACATCAGGTCTCATATATAGTGGTATTTTGCCTTTTTCTGAGGAGGAATATACCTAGCAGGATACATGCAAGGAACTTATAAAACAACAAACACCTTTGTGATTTGAGAGGATCTTTCCATCTTTGGCTGAGCCTCAGTTTAACCTCAGCCAGTATCAGCCAGTATCAGCTAATAACCAGCTTCCCTGCGCTCCCGTCTCCCAAACTGAACATCCCAGGAGAGCCGAGAGCCTGGAGCGTCTCCCAAGGGGAAGTGCCATCACTAGCACCACTAACACATTCAGTGCGTGTTTGAGAGCTATATTCCTCCTGCTGCTCTTAAATCTTTGTTGAGAAAAGACTGTGCCTACAAATGATGGAGTGGGTGAACTAAGGAGATTCTAGTGTCCTCCAAAGGGGAAAAAAAAGGGGGGGAAACGGCCCTGCACTCCTTACGATGGCCATCATCAAGAGCCATCCTCCGAGCTCGAGCACTCGCTAGGCAGAAAGCAACCGCAACACATCCCGTCCCTGTCGATTCAGAGAAGAAATGTAATTGATTCACCCGCAGGATTTCCTTTCAAAGATACGCTGGAAGAATCCTCTCTCCTATATCATATTACCAAACGCAGCAAACAAAGCTGCTTTACTCCTGTATGCTGCCATCCATCACGGGAAGCCCTGACATCTTTTCAAGCACAGCTGAAAGCTGACGATTATATTTTAGTAATCGTTGCAGGGTCTCTTCTACCCTTTCGGGGTAAAACCCTCCATGGGAGAGAAGCCAGCTTGGAGTGAAGGAGGGTTGTTTGTTTTGCTGATTGATTTGTGTTAGAGGCTTAAGAAGATACAGCAAAACGATCAAAGCAAACACTGAAGCCTGAATACCTTTAAAATATACCCATTTATGCCTTTAAAATATACCCCCATTCCACCTCCTGGTTTTTATTTGCAAACTTTTTACTGAATTGATGTCAAGCAGGAAAAAAAGTCATGCCAGAATGCCCAAGCGCCTGCTGTCCGCATCGTGCCCAAGTTAAACTCTTACTCAGCAAGTTCAGATCCAATATCACCATGACAATTTATGCAAAGGGCTTGATTTACAAACCCCCCGAACTGTCCTTTTCTGGGCATTTAATGCATCTTGGCGGATAAGCCGTAAATGTCAGCCTTCGTGCTGAAATGCCATCAATTTTTCCTGCTCTATATTGCAGAGCACTTGTCACAGCATGGGGACACCTCGCTTCCACCCACCGGCACTTGTAGCTGCTTATAAACCCTGTTGCTTATTGAACACTTTGACACAAAACCCTCTGATAATATTCAAAAATTTGACCTGATAGAGTAAAATTGTATCTAGCAACAGCGAAGAATAGGAAGAAAATTGCGTTTCTATCACATAACCTCCAAAAATTCTTTGTTGAGGAGATAAAGAGTTTTATTCAAGGTTCGAGCGATAACAACACATGGGAACCAAAGGCAGGAGCTGCAGATTTGAATGTCTTCCCACAGTGAAAAGAGAAATCTCAAAGTGATGCTGCAGAGGACAGCAACTGATAGCCAAGCAACTGCTTTCCATAATTAATTTGCTGTTTTTTGGGTGAGTTTCTTCACTAAAATATTTTTGCTTTGAATTTCTGAAGAAAAGGAAGGGTTGAGCTCTCGGTCTGGTAAATTGCCTGGTCATACGCGGGTTCATTAACGGGTCGCACGTTGCTATCTCCTGTCACCTTCCCACAGGAGACCTCATGTCCTGAAATAAATCCTGCTATAGGAGGGGACACATGAACCCCAGGCGAAATGCAAAGAGCAGCCAAGAACCACCCTGTCTCAAGGGCCACAAGCCCGATTTTTGGAAGATGCTGTAGCCCATCAAATAAAAAGAGAGGTCCCGGAAAGGGCGCATGTGTCACCATTTCTTACACTTTGTGCATGCAAAGAGGAAGGGAAATATTATCCCAAACTCCTCTCCTGTTGTAGGGAGAAGAGGTAGGGAATATCCAAGGTATTTCTGTTTCTGCAAATTGTGAAAAATTCAGGAGTGACTTGACTTTAGCACAGCAGACACTGAACACTACCTCAAATTACCCATTAAATATATTTTTGCGAATATTTCCTCTTCTGTAGCATGTTTCCAAGTATTTGGTTGTATAAGATACTTGAAAGGGTTTGGTAAGACGTAAGACATATAGTATATCTACTCCCTGACTGGAAAAGATACTCTCGGAGTAAAATTTTTAGGCTGAACAATCACAATTACCTATTTGAAATGTTCTTTCTGGAACATTTTTCAATACCTCTAGTTCAGTGCTAACTGCAGCCAATAAGCTGGTACATTTACAGAAAATAAATGTAAAAGGGAAATAAACAACCACAGCTGATTCACTTGAATATCTAGAACATTTGCACCAAGGCAGGAATCATGTATAGTTAAAGAGGCAACCTACCCCATATTTGAGTTTGTGTCAGAAACTAATAGAAAATGGTCATTATCCTAAATATGGTATCTTTAAAACATATAAACAACAAATTCCTCCTTTTTTTCCTTGCACTCTGCAAGGAAGCAGGAGAAAAACCCAAGTATTTTTGTAGCACACTGGAAGCCCTCATTAAAGGCCACAGAGAAATCATGCATTTTAATGCCTCCAATGTGCTGATGCGTCCATTTGTTACCTGGAAAAGATAAACCCAGTTGCACATTACCTGCAGGTGGGCTATCGAATGCACACTCCAAGCACGATGCAGGTAGGGATAAAACACCCAGGGTGAAATAACACCTTTAAACCACATAGAAATGCTGGCTGGAGCTTGTCAGTAATTTATCTAACTCCTTCTCTCCCCTTGCAGATGACGCATACCTGAAACTCCCCCGATAGCTACGGCAGGCATGCGAACGAGACCGAAGTTTGCTAGCACAAATATAAATCTGTCTTTGGCTTGGCTTTATCATGCACAGGCTAAGACTTGGCTCTCAGGGTAATCAAGAAGACGGTTGAGCCAATACATTAATAGCTCCTCACTGCGGAGAACACCAGAAGGCAGCGTAATTCAGCTGCCTCCGCGCAGCTGAGAGCATTAAGTGAGCTGCTGCTGACTGCCCATGCATACGGGTGGGTACAATAATGGAAACAGACTGCTTGGATAAGTAAAAACTCCATCCAAATAAAAGAAATTCCCTCTGGCTTTGGCACACTCAAAAGGAAGGGGTAGATGCAGCGATGAGAGTCCCAGTGTGCAGAAGATGCTACCGTCCTCCTCCAGTTGCCATGTGGGGACAACACGGTTATAGAGGTTTCTTATTTGCACTGCTGAACAGAGGCGAATGAACATGAAAAACAGATGCCTGGGAAGCCTCTACATCCGCAAAAACCTCTGATTTTTGGAGACTGTAATCTGGATGTCTAAATTCGGGGGGGAAAAATGACAGAAAGCAAACTTTGCTTGAGAAAACAAAACACATTTCCCAGGACTGTTGTGCTGTATATACATTTTTGGCAAGCTGTTCTGCTTTCACCAAACCTCAAGCTCCAATGAAGAAGTTATTCATTTTACTTAAGCTCCTAACAGGTTTCATGGAGTCGTTTGACGAATTATACCCGGCTGTGTACTGTTTAAGTGGCCTCAAAAACCCCTTGCAAGGGCCTGTTCCTCACCCTTCAGGCATCAGGGATCCCCGTGTTGCTAGCTGCATCCCCAAGTTCATGGTCTGCAGTCATTTTTAAGAGGATGCATTTCCAAATACATAAATAATGCATGGGGAACATGCACTCTGCTTGCTACCTGGTGGAAGATGCATGCAGCTGGGGAGAGAGAATCAGCACAGAGAGGATATCTCAGTCCTCCTCTGCTAACATAAATAGGAATTAGATGTGGCTCTAACGAAGCCTTGCAAAAATGCCTAATGTTCATCGGCCAAGGAGCAAACCTGGACCAGCACTGGACAAACATGACCAGGAGGAAGCAAGGAAAAAATGTAATTTGCTCCCAGGACAGAGTGAAACACAACAAGCCCTTACTCTGAATTATTTTACCTCCCAAGGGAGCTGATGAAGAGAAGGGGAATTTGAGCGCTTGGGAAGATTTTCTCCTGCCAAATGAAATGTAAAAACAGTGACTCGGGGGTAATTTTGTCGGTTTTGACGCAGCGTGGCCAGGAGCCGTCCAACTGTTCAACAAGGGCAGACATTAGCTCTCGCGGCGCCGTACCTAATTCCTTCCCTCTTCGCCGCCGTGCGCTCTGCGTCGGGACATCTGGTCCCACGACGGGAAGGTGATGGAGCGCCCGCGCGGGAGGCTCGGGAAGGCTGCCAGCGAGGTGCAAATAAACACGCAACGCAGACGCCTGATCCCAGAATACAGACGGATTTCCCTCCTGGAAAGCCACGCGGAGCTCGAACCCGCTGTCTGGCCGCTGTTTATCTGTCCTAGATGATACCTTTCCTATGGGGTTTTGGTACGGATCCCCTTTTAGTGGACTTAGATCGGCAAAAAGATGAACAAAAAGAGCGTTTCCCTTCTAATCCTGTTTCCTACAGCTTACAGCTTGCCTCTCCGGCACTGCACTTAATGTAGAAGACATTAATCTATCAGATAAGTATTTATTTCCTTGTCAAAATACCAGAAAAGGCCAACATTTACCTCTTCACCCTATTATTCGCCCCTTGCTTCTCCTTTAAACAATACAGGAGATCAGACCCAGGTCCACAACTTCACCTCAGTCCCTTTCTCACCCTGATCCCAAGCACAAATGCCCAGTTTGCTTTAAGATGAACTCGCAAAATGCCTTTTCAAAGCATTTTTTTTCCAAAAAGGTGGTTGTTTGGGGCACTGCAGCACAGCAAACCTGCAGCCTGGATGGGATGTCCCCAGGATTTGCCTTGGAGGAACCTGAATGCAGGAACGGCTCAATCACAACCCTACGTCACGGCTTGGGGCGACCGGACCCCGAGTTCACCACCTGCTTCCAGCGCTTTGGGTTGCATCCAGCTCTCAAATTCCTCCCCGTTTGATACCAACACCAAATGCTGTCTGCTTGGCTGCTGATTAGTCAGCAGCGATGAGAGGAAGATAAAATAAACCCAAACTTCTGTCACAAGCTGTCACCAGACAACGAAGAGCACTAGAATAACCGTCGAGATGCTCTGCTTGGGCAGATGAGACAACACGGGGGCCGTTTCAAAGCGTGATGCATCGCGTCTCACAACACAGCAGCCTGGGAGCGGGTAACTATCTATTTTGCCAAGGAAACAAGGCAGGGGAGAGCCCAAAAAAACCCTCCTCGTCGCAGCAGATCGGCTATGGGGAAGCCAGCGAGAGGAGATGGAAAAGCAGTTTGCAGCATTGTGCAGTTTGCAGCATTTTGCAGTTTGCAGCCGTCCTGCCCTCGTGGCCACCTCCGGGTCCCCGTCCTACCAAGGGGTCCGCATCGAGCCTGCAAATGACACGAAAAAGAGCAATTCTGCCCAAGCAAATTGCAGGCTCTGGGCCTCGGCGGCCCCGGCCTGACTCAAGGTCCTGCGATAAAAGCGGAATGAGCTCCCGTCTCCCTGCCGCACGCGCTGTTTATGAGCTGACATATTATTTTACGCAGCGCACTCATTCCATCCCAGATGAACGGCGAGCAAAATAAGCCCTTGAAGGATTTGTGTGAACTACACGAATACCGGGGCGAGATACGAGCGAAACAGCAGCCTTCAGAAATGCAGATTATATGAGGGACTGGTAGGGACACGCATCTACCTGAACACAACATTTAAAGGAAGACGCCAGGCGCGTATCTGCCCTAATATTCTGCATTTTATCTAAAAAGTGATTCAGGTGGTTGCAGGGTTGAGCAGTTTGGGGATCAAACTCACATTTTCCAACTCGTCCGGCCAAACCTGCAGCTGCTTAACGGGACCAGAACGGAAAAAGCACTGAAGCTGCTGCTGAAACCTGAAAATGTTTTATCTAATGCCAAGCGTGCTACAGTTTCATCTCCTGCAAGATGCATTCGGTTTATAAAAGCTCAAATCTTCTTTTATCTTCCACAAACGGCAGACAAAGGCCCTTGCTAATCCAGGTGCTAAAACACTCCGTGGAGCTGCCAATTAGGCAGCCGCGGAGCAACAGGAGGAATCCAGATGAAATCATCTGCGTCGCGGTAACTTCCACCTCTGCCGGGGCTGAAAACAGACATTTCCCTCAAAAATTCTCTGAAAATTACCATCAGGAATCCAGCGCTGCTTCTTATGGAGATACGATTTTGATTTAATTGCCACACTTTGCAGGAAGCTCAGCTCTCAAACCGGACCTGGTCTCACGTATAACAACGGCCTTTGGGAAACAGAGGTAATGATTTCTTACCAAAATGATGTCTTTATACGGCCTTCCGCAAGCTGCCAGGGCACAGCTAGAAAATGAGGATGCTCTGAATTTCCATCATGTTGGAGGACTTAAATATAGCCCGTCTTGAAGGTAAGATGATATTGACTTTGCAGTATGACTGAACTCTTACAGTTTGCTAAATGATTCGTTGCTAATATTCTGCATTATTTCTGCACCTTTAATTTTTAATATATCCCAAGTTTAAAAATGTGTGCTTTAAAAACAGAGAGTGGGACACTTATATTTCCAGATACTCTTATTTATGTCTTTTCATAACCACAGAGAGGCAGGGAGTTTCTGCACAATTGATGCAGAAAAGTTTGGGAAATGGGCAGCAAAAGTGCAACGGGATGGCTCATTTAATGGGATCGCAGCCTTTCTTTAGCGTGTTCCTCTCACTGAACAGTCAGAAAAAATAAATATCCTGCTCCATAAGGGCCACAAACCCATTTCCCCCTTGGTAAGAAAACAAAATGAAACAAGTTAACCCCAAGTTTTCTGATGGTAGAGAACTTTAGGAAACCAAAAGAAGAAAACATCGTACTACTCCAGAACCTGCACGTCACAACGGTGTGAACACCAGGATGGTTGATGTTCAGTCTTTTGATATCAGTGTTTCTGTCACTAACATACCAGTTAAAAAAAGCCCCTTGTGTCAATATTGCTGCCAGCAGAGCTCCACTCAACTTATATTTTTGCAACAAGAAACTGTCAAAAAGTCAATAGTGACTACAGATACCAAAAAAAAAAAAAAAAAAAAAAAAGCATAGAATACCATGGAATATAGCACATGGAATATATACATGGAAAATATAGGGAAGGTGCAGCTGGATGCGCTGGAAGCAATGGCAGGAGCAATTGCAAATGCTTGCAACGTTGCATGTCCTACTAAGACACTGTGACCTTAAATAGTGCATTGCAAAGGGCTAAAAAGTGTGTCACTCCACTGGGCCACCACCTATTTTTAGGCTTTCTGTTGAAGCTGCTGCTAATCATGGTAATTAGTGACCTTTTTTCCAGAAGAAGGAGAGGAACCGGGTGAGACAAGCAAGCCCACAGCCGTCTGCCTTCACGTGCGCTTTAGATCAGCATTATTCAGTCTGAATGCAAACTCAATATGCAACCAAACTGCTCCTTTCTTATGTAAACGCTTTCAGCTTAATATTCCCTCCTAACTTTCTCTCCTTTTAAAGACAATGAGCCCCGGATGGTGCAACACAGTCTCGGAAAATATGTGGCCCTCTCAATTCATCCTCAAAAGCAGCTGCTGTTGGTAGAAGAGGGATCTCACAGGATCTTCATGAGTGCTTGATCACTTTGAGTGCCCAGCAGTGCTTTTAGTTGGGTTTAAAGTGAAACACTGGATATTTGTGGGCAAAAAAATCACGTATTTGGTATTCTAAAACCTGGTCCTGAGTAACTACATTAGCTGATAATTCTTGACTACTGAAGACTTCACTGGCCAGCAGCACGTGGTCCTATCTGTAGGTTTCTTGCTGTTTAGAATCAACCAAAACCAGCAGGAAAACCAGCAGAAAAGGGCTCACGCAGTTCTCAGAGGTTACTCAGAGTTGCAGCAAAGTCACTTCACGAATTGGCATTTTTGAGGATGAAACATTCAAAACTATGGATTACAGCCCTACCCAAGAGAGTCCTCACAATAGGTTACTGTGCTCGTTCTCCTCAAGTACACTTTATTTTACATAAAGGCACATTGCAGAAAAGACTCTCCTTATAAATACAATGAAATAAAATAAACCCTCTTGTTTTCCAGAGATGCAGGGCTGTAAACACCAGGCTGTCACGACCGATTCGCGCTGTCAGCGCTATCAAGCCAGGTAAGCTTATACTGCACGTGTTTGTGTGACACTTGATTATCGCTGGTGTCATCACAGTTTTATGAACTACTTAAATGTGGCAATTTCCATTAAGTGTTTTTAAAAAAGCAATTAGCAGTTTTAACAAGAGTTCACCAGTTCAAATCATTTCAGTATTGACTGGAGATTGTCCTCCTGGGTACCGTGCTTGACATTTACAGTCTCTTCCTACTAGCATTTTGGCAATGTTAAAAAGGGAATTCCAAGTATTACTTGGTACTGCAAATATACCTCTTTTTAGAGGAAGCAACAGACTAACAGCAAAGCAAGGCATCATTAAGTAGCAATTATTGAAACCGGCAAACAACGCTGCTAGGGGCGGCAATGCCGCTGCAGAACCTGGTCTCCTCGAGCACCGTGAAAGCAAGAGCTTCTGCAGAAACCCCAGAAAAGGCCCAGGAGGCAGATTTGTGTGAAGGAGAGCTGGGAAAGACAGCTCACACCTCACCTGTTCCGTGGGATTGATAGATTTGCAAGGAAAAACAAAAGCACCTGAGAATTGCAGCCTGCAATGGTGGTGGAACTGGGAGGAAATGAGCAGATTTTAGGGGTATCCAGAACCTCCTCCGTTAAGGAAGGAGAGGGTCAGGAATGCAGGTGTCAGCCTGATCATCTGGAAAAGCAGCAGAAATCAATATGTGAACACAGGCTTCTTCTTTAACCTTTTTTTTCCCTGCTAATAGCAACTATCCTGGCCTTAGTGCTGTACACAGAACGAGGGAGCTGGTAAATTAAGGCAGTTACGAGTCCATCAATGAATTTTCACTGCGTGAAAATCACATTCTAGGTCATCACGGCTGAAGTCAAATGAAAGTCTTGGAGCAGAAGATTTTTAAACTGTGTTACATTTGGGGCAACTAGGAGTACTGAGACACAATAAATTTTGCATTAGCAACACGTCTCCCATGCAATCCCTCCAAGCCTTGATTCATTAACCCTGCAGCAGTTACTGCTGGGATGGGCAGGAGAAGAGATAACGATTTGATAAGGAAGAAGACAACACAAAATCAGTGCTCTCATTGCCTCTGCAAATGATGCAAGTGGCCACAAGTATGTCTTCAGATGAAAAGGTGCTTTACCAAAAACCTAAAATCCAGGTTTCAGCAATTTTCTTTCACATCCACATTTCCTTCGTTAAGTAACATCTTTCCTCTTTTGCAAATCCCTGCTAGAGATGGAGCTTGGGAAGGTTAGATAGCATCAACCTCATATGAACACGCTAGGATCCAGATGAGCCCTCTCTAATGTAGAGCAAAAACCAGTATGAGCAGCGGCCCCTTTTGAACCATTTCTCTAGTCTTAAGTAATTTTTTACTTCACAAGAAAACATGAACAAAAGTACATAAGAAAATGGCTCTCATGCCTCTTGGGGAGAGCTGCTAAACTGTTAAAACATATTGTATTTGATTGGGAAATAATTTAACACTAGTCCCAGAATAAGATCAGTTTTTCATATAATATTAAAGTAGCATATTATATATTTTGCTTCTTAATGGAAAGTGCCAAAAAAGCTCAGCAAGAGCTTTTTATAAAAATTAAGAAATGAAAGGTTTCTTGCATTGCTATCATGTATGCTCGCAGAAGAATTAGGAGCACTTTTAATTAAGCCATGAAAAGGAATTTGGTTTCTAGGATGAGGTGGCTTCATCATACTCATTACCATCTCTTTTTAACAGGGAATCTTACAAGAAAATGCTCATTAAACAGCTGTTTGAGATGGAAGTTGATGTACGTGGGCTGTTCCAAAAAATCATACTCACATCTTAGGACACTTAAAGCTCTGCAGTGACCTAAGAATTTCTGTATTTTCCTCTCGCTAGTGACATTCACCCAGAATATCTGCCTGAAAATATAATTCAGTTCTGTAAGGGTCCAAAACCAGGTCCTTCTCCCTGCCAAATCCTAAAACCAGTGGGGTCGGCAGACACAGCACAAGCAAGTCGGGTCTGCTGAGAGCCTTGAAGAGCCCCTTGACTGTTTAATCCCTATTAATTTTCTGCTAACCGGTCCTTGAAGCCCAGGAAATGTGTCAAACACAACGCCCAATTTTGAAGGAATATTTTGAAGGATTATTTTGAAGGAATATTTTGAAGGAATAGTTGGGTGCAAATCTGCCCGCTGCCCTCTTGCCTTGCTAGAAAAAGCAGAGGAGCAGAAGCAGGGATGGTTCTGAGGCCGGGGCCATCCGGGTACCTCGACACACACAGACTGCCCTAGGCATAAGCTGTCTTGAGGACGGCTCTGCTTGCTCTGACAGCATCCTAGTTGTGTAAAGATCACGTTGAAACACAAAGAACCCCAACAGCAGTGGGAATATGAAGCAGTAAGAATGCCGGCATCTCAGTAAAGAAGCTTCTTATGGGAAAATTTGAAATTCATTGAGAAACCAGCTTCAACACACACTAGTCCCACGTTCAAGTAACCACAATTAACCAAGCTCCATCAATGGAAGAAAAGCACCAACTGTCCTACAAATCTCAGAAGTGGCGCTCAGTGCTCCCCAGCATTATCATACCATGAGGTTTCCCATTCTTTGTGGAATAATTCCATCAGGATTCCTCTCCCTAAAATGCTTCCCATTGTGCGACGCATCTCCGGGCCAACCCCGGAGGTTGCAGAGCATTGTACAGAACGAAAGGGAGCAGGTGAGCTATTAGAGCGACAAAACCTGTATCTACAGCTCACCTGCAGCTCCACAAAGGCAAGAAGCGGGGCTACCCTGTCGCCGAGATGGATAAAACAAGCTACAGAGAAAGATTTCCTGCAGGAAAGGTTTCCGGGCTGGAATAGAGCCTGGGTCTGCAAAGCTGCTGGGTGACACCATGGGCAGTAACACAGGTGACATCAGTGCTGTTTAATCCTCATTTTTGCCTATCCCAGAGTCTGGTTGCACACAAAGCTCACACAGCATCACCTTTAAAGATAAATACAAAATCTAAGAAGAAATAATTTTACTCATGCTGTACTTTGCTGCATGTTTTTCCCCCCTCTTCCACAAAAGGCACAAGCGTCACAGCCTGCTCCGTGCCCAGCACTTGCAGGAGCAAACGGGGAGCAAGCGTCTCCTCCAAGAGCTGCTCTTTGGTTTCAGTACTTGTCAGCGAAAAAACAGAACTTCCTCACTTCATTTTCCCATTTTTACTAGAAAATCATTCCAAAATACATGTGATGCTGATGTGAAACTGATATAGTGATTAAACAGCACCCAAATCTGAGCCAAATCCACTATGAAGGGGGTCCTGCCAACATCCCAAAGGCTGGAGAGGAATGGGGAGGCTCAACCTGCTTTGAGACAAATTGCTCTCCAGGCAGAGGGTTTTACTCACAAGCACGAATGCATTGGGGAAAAAAATACTTTGTCCTTAAAGATAATGAATAAGCAGGTTGGAAAGGGGCAGGGAAGAGAGAACAGGCCAGCAGGTAGCGGGATGTGAAGCAGAAGAAAATCATATACAGGGAATCTCTGATTTATCTTCTTGAATAGTGTTTTTGATTTACGGCCAGTAAATAAATTATATTAGTCGCAAGTTAATTAGCAAAGTAGGGGAAATAAAACGAATTAATAAAATGAGGTTGGAAGGCTCTGCAGTCTCCAGGGCTGAATGCCGGGCACGGGAAGCTCCCGAAGGTGCCTGAGGGCAGGAGCACGGAGCACGGGAGCTGCCTGCATCCCGGGATGCGCCCGGGAATACTCCAGCAACAGGAGCGTTGAAGGCAGCAGCCGGTGCCTGCAGGATCACAGGATTCGGGTTAAAGGGACCTCCGGAGATGCAGTCCCCAGTTCTCCCGCAGCAGCACCAGGAGGGACTCCCGATTTCCATGTCTCACAGCTGGCGGACGGGGCTGCGGATGCGCCAGGCGCCGACGAGGGATGCAGGGTGCTCGCTGACGCTGCAGTGTGGCCATCCAGCAGCAAGGGAGCAAGTTTTGTTCCAAATAGATTAGCGGAACTGATCGGGCAGCACGCAGGGCTCGCACTAACGCGCTGCACAGTAAATAAACCCGGCCTTACGCGCCCCCAGAGAAACTCACACAGGCGTCACGTCGCCGCCCGCGATCGGAGGGGAGGCTGTGGGCAGTCTCCAATTAGCAGGCTGCTTTTTAAGCTGTGTTTTCTCTTTATTAAAATCTAGACGCGGGGTTGGAGGCTGCTCCATGATGTGACCCTGGGCTCGGCTCTGCTGATGGCTGCAATTACAGCTCCAAACATCCTCATCTTGGACCAAACCATCAGCGACTGTTTCCATCGAACTAGGAGGGACTCCGACCCGCTCCTTTACTAGACTTTGGGGTTTTCAGCTCATCAGTCATTGCCGTTTTTGTGGCAGAAACTTCCATCAGCTTGCAAGGCCTTCCCAAACTGCATCCAGCCCTCCCTGCTTACACAACACTTTGCCTTGGCCAAGTTAATTTGAACTTTAAAGCCCCAAACCAGCCAATTCATCACTTGTGCTGGTCTCTTGGATCTCGTGCAAATATCGGGTTGAAGCGCAGAGCTACCGGGGCTACCCCGGGCCAGACCCTGCCATCGTGCCCATGCCATAAAGTGATGAAACGGAAAAGGAGATTGAGCCGCACGGCCCTTTACCCTCCGATTTGCACTAGCCAAGCCAGTAATGAGCCAGGAAAGGAGGATTTCTTTAAACACAGCACAGAAACCGGGTGGGAAATTATTTTCCTGCTCATTTGATGACCCATAACAGCGCAGGTAATAACCGCATTGACTCCCACAGAAAAAAAAAAAAGCAGGAAGAAAAACAGTCTCAGCTAAATTCCAGCTTTTAATTTGCACCGTTTACTGTAACGTTGTAAAGTACTTGTTATCAAAACGCTGATATACAAGTGGAAGACGTTGTGTCTAATGAGCGTGTGTGTGTTTGCCGGAATCCCCAGGAGGTTCCTCCAAATGAGGTGCTCACTTCAATGAACCTATCGCGGTAATTAATAAACGCGCTAAGCAGGCTCGGCTGCCGGAGGAGAGACGTGCGGAATTCCCGGCGACCCCGGCGCGGCGGAAGGAGGATTTCCATAAGCACCAGGAACGCAAAAGGAAGGCGGAGCGAAAAGGAAGACTACGGTGACAGTCAAAGAGGGCAGAAGTGGTCAACAACTCCAGATTTCTCCGTGCCCGCAGGTGGATTAGGGGCTTGCAAGGAAGACACCATCACCGCCGCATGCTCCATACCCCGTGCTTAATCCTTACTTTCAAAGGTCACGTTAGTGCTTATTGTATTTTGCCTGCTGTGAAGCGAGGATTGCTCCCCATGAATTGTATTAAGCTGCTTTTGGTGCCTCTTTAATGTAGTGGTCTCTTTCCGGCTCGGTCAATAAATTGGATTCCCAAGTTATACACAGCGTTATTAAGCAGTCTAGTCAATTATTTAAAAAAAAAATACATCAGTGATAACTATCAAAAACTTATTCAGTGATAAGAAGACATTAACACATTATTGCTAGAGGAGTAATTTGTATTTGCTGTTTTTCCATTATGATGCACTGACCAAAATACCACTCACAGTGTGACTTAATTTATCTGCACTCAGGAAGAAGAAATAATCTTGCAAAATTACTGCAGATCTTAATAACACAGGTTCTGCTTTTGTGCATAGACCTTTAAAAAAAAAAAAAAGGAGTAATTGCCTTGGGAATTACTCCTTGATGGTTTTCCCCTGCAATAATTTGTTATTTTTTTCCCTCAAATATTGGTATAACCGGTTCTGCTGTAAACCTGAACTCAGGTCCTCTTCCTCCTCATTTTTCGATGTGCATTTGGAGCACGTGGCCAGGAGCTGCACAGCAGCTTCTGCACCTTCCTGTTGGCACGTGCTGATGGAGATCTTGCTGGTGAGGGTTCACGGCACCAAGTTCCCCATTAAATCCTCTCTGCCTCTGCTTATCCACCAGGAGCTTCATTTGCAGCTCTGGGCTAGAGACTGAGCCAACTAAACCCATGAAAACCAGCGTGAAGACCGGGTAATTTTCAGTTAACCCAAATCCTCCCAGGCTAAGGGCTGGGGTACCCGTGGGGACTGCGCCTGAAGGTGCAAGTGCCCATTCAGCTTGATGCAAACCCTGCTTCTCCGCGGCAGAGTTTAACACAAAACTACTCATCCTGGGTGGCTGAAAGACTAAAACCTTTCCATTCCGCTGGGTTTTAGTTAATCTTGGCACAAAAGCTGGGGCCTTTTATGAATTATTTGAAAATCAGAGGTTGAAAATCCCACCCTGTGAAGCAGGTGATGCTCTACCTGCGCCTGCCACAGCTTCAGCAAGCGACGTGCGAAAGAGCAGCATGCAAGGGGCCAGCCCGGCCGTGCACGCGCTCAGGTGTGTGTAGGTGACACAAGGGGCTCAGAAGGGACACACGCTGCCTTGTCACACCCGGGCTTGTGGCTCAGAGGGGTCTCTCACGCGCTGAGCTGCCGGCCACCTCCGACAGCTCCAAACTGCTGGAAACCTCCTCGCCATGTAGCGCTGCGCTGCGCATTAGCAGCACGGGCGGTAATTAGCGACCGGCTGCGATTTATGACTGCAGCACGGGGGGGAAATGGGCACCGTGACACAGGCTGCGGCGCTGGGGCAGCTCGTGCGGCTCCTACGCGGCCCTAACAGCGAGCGCTTGGGAAGGGACGCAGAGCTGCCAGCTCCAAAATGCCTCCAAATGGATGGAAAAGGAAAATCCCCTCCTCTCCCAACCCTCTGCAATGCAGAGAGCAGCACAAAACACAACCCCGACTCCAGCGTTACCTGCCTGCTTGCCAGCAAAGTTTCCGTGCTGACTCCGTGCTCGCCGGTGCCGCCGGGAATGATTGATGCAGCAGACAGCACGCAGCTTGAGTTCTTGGAAACCGCGCTGCTGCAAAGCTGGCGGCTACGGAAAACCTTGCTCGGAATTTCTAAACGGGCTGCGTTTCATGAGGAAAAGTCATTGAGGAATAAATACGAGGGACATGATGCAGCACAGAGATAGCCGCGTTTCACAGCGCAGCCCCGTTGCATTTGCTCTTATTTCCAAAGGAATTGCGTGTTTGCAGGGATTTAACATGAGGCAGTTGCCTCCCTTTACATTAGTGAAGGCCTCATTCTTCATCACCCAAACCTCAGACCTAGCCCAAGGGACCAAATGCAAAATATACCCTTTCACTTACGCCTGTGGCATGTCCTATCCGTCCCCCTCTTCAAAGTCTGCTTTCTGAGCACAGCTGGGCCATCTCCTTTCCACGTCAGGGCACAGGCGGCCAAAATTAGCTACTTTTAACCCAAGTCTAGCACCAGGCAGCAGCAGCATCCCAAATCTCTCCGACCATCCTGGCCCTTAGTATCTTTCTTTCCCCCTTTTCAGCTCTTCCCTTACCACACGCGCAGAGTCTCCATCTTCTACATAATACAAATCATGATGATAAGAACCAGAGGAATAAAACAGCACGGGGACCTCTGACACCTGCTAGCCATTATGGTGTTTGCATGCACTGCCTCTTCCCGATACTCATTATCCGCTGGCTCCCCTCTTTTTGAATCCAATTCTCACAATATTGGACACTTCATATCATCACAGGCTTTGAAAAGTTGCAGAATCTCCGCTCTTAATGTGAGAATCTCCGCTTTTGTCAGGGCGATTTCCTACCCGCTGCGTTTTGAAAGAGGGGTGTCCAGAGAAAACCCGGAATACATAAATCCTCAGGGGCTGAAATAACCTGGCAAGAAAATGACAGGAAAACTGAAGAAACTGAGACCCCGAGAAAAAAAAAAAGAGTCTTTTAATGAAGCCATAATTTTCTAAGCCAATCTCATGGGTGAGCAGGCATAGGAGGAGGGTGACCTCCACTTCAGCTCAACGTGGATGGGTCTGAACTAACCCGAACGTCAAGATCAGCCGGCGCCGCGTTGCCAGCGAGCACATGAAAACCCTCAGAAACCCCTGGTTCTCTATCTAGACACACGTGGGCAGGACTGGCTTTAAGCAAAACATTTTTCAAAGCTCTCCACGAGGCACTGAGGTGAATCTTTATTTAACTGTAATTGGATTTCCAATGGCAAGAGGTCCTGCCACTCAGACACCAGATAAAGGATGAGCAGAGGACGCAGGGGAGAAGGTCCCAAGTCAATTGCTGTTTACTGGGCAGTCGATTTGCAGCGAACGGGTCAGAGAACCGAGCGCCGTGGAGACCTCTTCTTCAGAGCTTAACAAGCTGAATTATTCTGTAGTTGACATTTTGCTCATTTTGGGATAGTTTTTAAATTCTCCATCAAAACCATGTTAGTTTAACACCCCGCAAGATGTATTTTGCCATAAAATAATTTCGTTGCGAGGTTTCCAGTGGTTCACAGGGTACCCCAGAGTTTACAGATGTCTAAGTTTCCCTCAAACGTCACTTTGAATGTTTGCATGTTAATAAAGTGTCATGTAAGAAACTTGCTTTTCCACTTTTATTTTGTGAGCATTTCATATCTTCTTTCTGCTTCTGAAAATCATTGAGGGACTCATTTAGCTCAGTGAAACGTGGGATTCGTTTTCATGTGCTAAATATTTTGTTATTATTATCTTTTTTGCATGAAAATAACATTTCCATTTTTTTGAAAGAAGACTTCTGAATTTGATGAGAAATTTGGGATAAAAACCAGGCAGCTTCTTGCCACTTGCTTTTTGCATGTTTTATTCTGCTTTCACTTCAGGCCCAAATTCCAATCTAGAGGATACTCGCACCACTTTGAGATACACAACTCAGTCAATTGCCAATAAAAACAGGAATTTTACATATCTGAGGATCTACTGTAACTACTGCATAAAGCGATTAGCAAAATATTTACTTGTCCGTCATTAAACGCCTCGAGCCCCTGCCGTGTCTGCAACACTTATCAGCGAAACACCTTGAAACCTTCCATGGCAGATCTCTTCTACAGGCATTTATTTTCTCCTCTCTGCTAATTAAACGCTTTAAAAATTATTATTTACAATTACTCTGATCCTTTTAATTGCTTCTTTTTTTCCAATGAGAGGTAAAAAAGATTTTATCTAGTTTGTGAGCAGCCAAAACTAAAGCACTGTGCTACCTCCCCATGCAGATGCCTGCATCTGCAGCTCCTCTCGCTGAAATCAGGTATTGTAAACACGTATTGCATAAAAACAACCCCAAGATGTTGTTATCGTGGGCCTGTAAAACACAGCTCCATGCATCATGTTTTGATGTTTCCCATTGACTATATCATAGCTGCTACAGGTCATTTCATATTGGACTTGAATTTTGAATATATGCATTCAAATGTAACTAGTCCTGGGGGGAAAAAAATACACCTGTGCTTCAAAGGTGACAGCAAATGAAACAAACTCAATTTTTCATTAACGGGGAATCATTACTCAGCGCAACGTGGAGAGGCTATGGGAAACTTGGGGCACGGCGTCGGAAGGGCTAATCTGTTACAGGGACTTACAGTTTGACAAGCCGTGTATAAAAACCACCCTTAAAGGATATACTACAGCAATAAATCTACTAACTCAGCAAAGCTGAGAAAGGTCACAAGCATTTAACTACCTCGTGATACCCACTAATTCACCGACATGGCTCGAGATTTCGGGTTGAATTTAAAATTGACAGTAAGGGAAGGGGAGCTGTTCATGCAAGGTACCGCCTTTAGCCCCAAAACTCACGTTTAGCCTCTTCCTTTCCTCACCTTAAAATTATACAGCAACAAGAAGGCAACAGATTTCCTATAGAAAGATCAAACCTCTTGGTGCTTTCCTCAATATTACAGTATTCAGGTCTTAAAATACCAAAGAATGGCACAAGAATATTTAGAGGTTTTAGCATCCGAAGCCTATAAACAACCAGAACCAGCTCCCCATCAGCACAGGTGGGAACGAGCAGGTTTCTTGCACTAGGTGGGAAAACTGGCACCAAATAGAATGAGTTTTTTTAATATTTCCTCCTCTTTTTAATGACGCCGAGCAAGCAGCTTCACACGTTCTTCTGATGGTAACAGACTCACAGAAAAAGGTGATGAGTAAAGAGGGGGGAAAAAAGGAGAAATTGAATTTCCTCCAGTTCAGCATTATCATCAAGCACTGGAACTAGTGGGTTTGATCAGTACCTGCTTTCTCACCATTGCATCTCCCCCACAGAGACAGATACCAGGTGAGATCTGCTCATACCACTAGCACAATCCACATAAGCTTTATGCAAAAAAAAATTATCAATTAATAAAAGAAAAAATAGGCAGGGATTTTCTTTGGCATTGGTAATAATGACTATTTAAATTTAAATATGGAACAAAAATCCATGTTTCATTTTTCAGGAAGGCACACTCGTGCCAAGTCCTTTATAGCTCTGGTTCAAGAACAGTTCATCCCTGTGTGAACATTTCCCTGAAATACTGCCAGAAAACACTGAGACTTTATGTTAGCTGACATGTAAGTTCCTGTCGCAGAAGGGAAGCGCAGAGGAGCCCCCGGTATCGCGTTTCCAGCTTTGTTTGTGCATTCATGTAGCTCATCAAATCCGCTTTTGTCTTCGCCCTTCTGCTACGACTTCAATCCTTCCCACGTTGAAGAGCAGCACAATGCTCCCGTGGCAGATTTTTCCTGAGCTCTCCACGCTGCAATCATCAGAGGAAACACTCCCGCATCTTCCATTAGTTTTAGAAGCTTCTTTGGTGCCTTTCTTGCTACCCACAGACATCAAAACACGATTCTGAAACCCTTCAGACAGTTCCTATAAGATCTCCTTCCTAGATGTCTTGCTTTTTTCTCTATATATCATTTCTCCCTCTCAGTGATAGCTCTTCTCTGAAGGCAACAGGCGCAGGACACACGTGCACATTGGAGCAAATAATTCCAAGGAAAATTCCTCAGTTTAGCAAAGTCACCTTCCTTCCAAACCCCATTTAAGACCCCTTATTCCATCTTCACACGAACGCGCTACCAACAAATATTCAGCCTCATTAGAGCACGCGGTGTGGGGCATTTCCAAGAAGAGATGCTGTATTTCAGAGGATCCCATCAGCTACTGTGTTTTGCTTTGAGAAAAAGTGAGGTAATACAACAGTCCTGATGAACCTGGATTTCTGCACAACTTGCAAACAGAATAATCACAAACCTCCAAGCCGTCAGCCGTCCGTAGCTCATTCGGGCTTCTTGCAAATACAAACGGGGAGCAAACAGGCCACATCCATATCCATTTCCCAGCACGCTGAATTTATCAAGCTAATACTGAGCACCAATAACCGCGGGGGATGCAGAGGACTACGGGACTCGTCGCTGTCACCTGCACCGGTCAAACCGGGAGCTGCTCAGGACACTCTGCAACGCAGCGGCAGCGGCGAGGAGGTTTCTGATACCAATTTATTCTGGTTAATGAGGACAAAGGAGGACTGCGAGGAGCTGCAGAAGGACCTTAGGAAACGACGCGACAGATGAGATGGCAGATGAAATTCAGCAGAGATAAATGTCAAATATGCATGTGGGAAAACCAGTCCTAACTTCACACAGGAAATGATGGGCTCTGAGCCCACCGTGACGATGCAGATCCCAAGATCCCAGGTCTGCAACAGCCTCATGGAGATGTCAGCTCAGGGCTAGCAATAATCAACCTCCCTGTCCTGCCCCAAAACAGCCCCAAAATCTTCCGGCACAAGATGCTGGTGAACCTGAGCTGAACAGAAACTAGGTGCAAGACAAACGAAGGAAGGTGATTTTTCGCCTTCCAAAATAAGCTGTGGATGCTGCAGCTATACAGTGGCTTATGGAGACAGTAAATTAAGATAATAGAAAAAAAAAATCTTTTGCAATTGCTGCCTGCACGGAAATCACTTCTGCTGCAAAATCCGTGAGCCAAAGCTGGAGCTGGAAGAAATACCCTGTGCGTGGGGCTGCTTCCCGCCCTGCCTGGCTCATGGCCACTGCTGGGGACACAACGATGGGTCCGGCCCCATAAAGGGAATTTAATGGCATTATCTGAAGTTCAGCTCTGCTCCCCTTAATTTGGTTTGGTTCAGTATTAACCCCAGGTATGTTCAACTGGTTAATTTACAGTTCGTGTTCAAATGCTGTAGAATTTTGCAAAATGAGTAAAACCAGCGCGTGGGAGGAGGAGAGAGGCAGCGCAAAGGCGCTGGGTCCATCCTGACCCAGGTTGGTCCCAAAGACAAAGTTTACTGAGAGTCTCCCTGCCTGTTTATGCAGAATTTGGGGAAAATCTCAGCTCGGGGAGCGCTCAGGAGTCAGGCGCTTCCTATTTACCCCAGTTCTTGCTCCATGACCTGTGGTTTCAACCCAGCCTCAGCACAAGTGAAAACACGGTGACATCCAGGTGCCACCGCGTGGTCTGGAGCCTCAAGGGGATCCCTCGGGAGAAGCCAGAAAGCCGGAGTCTCCGCAATACCAGGAATGAAAAGCGATGGAATGGGCAGCTCAGCAACCACTCATCACCAGGTATCCGCACAGTCATTTGTGCTGCTGCTACGGGCGCCCTTCACAAGGAATTCCGCTCCACAACTCGCCTCCCTCTGCTCTTAATCCCGAATGCGAGAGCGCCCTGTAGCCCCTAACCCTGCTAGCACGCTCCCGAAATCGGGAAGAGCAGAAACGCGGCGCTGGCCGTGAGACTCCGCTCCCGAGCTCTGCTCTGCTCTGCCACGACGCAAACGCGGGTTCAATTCAGCATCCCTCATCCCCTAGGGACTGATTAGGTAATATTCACCCATGCTAAGAGATAGCTCCGCACAACACTCAAGCAAATACAAATATCTAAATGAAAACACTTTGCTTTCTTAATCTGGAAAACTCCATGGATTTTCCCTTCTGTATTTGGCTTTTCCAACCAAATTGGGACAAACGAGCAGCTGATTGTACTTCTTTCCTCCATTTTTCCATTTTCGCTTAAGTTCTTTTCCTCCAGCCTCCCTGCCACTTCTTCTTTTCCTCCCAGTCTTTTACAGAGATAAGAACTGTAAAACTATAAGAATGAAAGGGAAAAGCAGAGAAAAGAGATATAGTGAGGAGAAAGTGAAAACTAAAACCCAGAAATTGAGAAAAACAGTTTAAAAACACAGTAACTTAGAGTAAAAATTGTTCCTGTTGAAATATTCTAAAGGAAAAAAAGGAAAGGAAAAAAAAACCACTAATTCCCATAGAAAATTTTGTAATGGGAATGAGGTGGAACACGTTTGCTTTGGGGAGAAGCATCTCAAGGGATCCAGGATAATCCTGCACGGAGCCCGGCCGGGTGGCCCCATCTTCCAACAACACGGATTCCTGTCCAAGTGGCTGCCGTATGCCAGCCAAAATGTTTTAGCAGTTACATAAGAGATGTGTTTCCATGCAAGAAAGCGAAGCAGATGTTTTCTATCGCACGCTGCAGACTGGTGGCGAGGACGGAGGCCTGGGAGATGACAGGAGCATCATTCCACACAAGGCGGGATGAAGAATCCGACTGGAAAACAAACAGTCTCCAACATTCACTCCCATTGCAACTGATTCAGCAATGGATGGTGATTATTGAGTTCTGGAATGAAAGCAGATTCTGTGTCTTTGAGAGATGCCATGAAACAGAACAAGCAGCTTGTGCACCACGTCCCCGCAGACACCCAGCAGTGCAAACCCAGCGGGTTGGCAGCAGGGAATCTTTCAGACCTCGGAAATGCACAATATCTCCTGTGCACAGTCTTGTTTAGAAGAGAGGTAATTTTTATGAGATTCTTTAGGTAATAAAAATTACATGCTGTAGATTAAAAAAAAAATCAGCTGTTTCTGGTTAGCCATTTGAGATACTGGAATTTCATTTTTGAGGAACGGAATATATCCTAAATGACAAGCCTATCGACTATATATCAGTAGGTCTAGGGGACTGAAATTCCATGATATCTCAAGAATTTTATTAGACAGTAAATCTTAGTAAAATACAATGCCAGCTGTGATATAATAACTACAGTAAAGGGGAAAAAGGGTGAAAAATGGCTTGGCAACACGGCCCGGTCCATCTGTAGGCAGCTCCCAGCTCAGGAAGGGGGCACCTCTGGCCACTCCTTCATGAAGCTAATTCCCTCATCCCAACATTCCCAGGGATTTCACTGCTGCGGCTCACTGTTGTTCAGGGAATTCCTTCCAATGCTTTTGGTCCATGTCCTGTTTTCCCATAGCATCCCCAAAGCTCAGTGGTGCTGCACTGCTTTATGCAGAAACGGGGTGAGATCATTGACTTGGCCTTGGTGTACAACAAGTTGGAAGCATCTTCTGTTTCGATCAGGCTTCTGGCTTCAGGTCAGGAGTCCTCTGCCCAATTAATGATGCCTAATGACCCCTCTGCGTTGGCTGTGTTCAACGAGCAGCTTTGGGTGCAGCTCCCACCTGAGCAGGACCAGGACCAGGCGGGATGCTAGTGCTGATGCACTCGGTGGCCTCCACCAAGGCACATGAAACTCCAGACATGATGCTCCAGAAGAGCAGATGACCAAAGCCCATGAAAACTCCTTACACAGCAGCTCTTACCTAGGCTTCCACATCCAGCTCAAAGCAGCTAAGAGCGAGTATAACCAGAGCAAACCTGCCCTGACAAATCCAATCCTGTGTGGGTGCAAACCCTGACGGAAACTCTCCGAACGCCCAGGTTCAGGGGGAAGGATGCGGCCTCGGCGACCGCAGCGCTCGAGCCGGAGCCGAGCGCTCACACGCGCCTCGCGGGTCCCTGCTCCCATCACCTCGCGTTTGCTCCACACCTGCACAACCTTCACCTGCATTGGGGCTGCAGGCTGCAAACTGCAGCTTGCTGCACCCCTGAGCCATATTCACCTCCAACACAGGTAAGAAAGCAAGACAGTGGCATAAAAAAGCAGAAGAAATAGTGTTTTCTTTTTCTTTTCTTCCAAGAAATGTTGCTATCTAGGACAGCATGGATATTTTATTTCACATTTCATTTTTTCTTGTTTATTCAGTGCAGGAAATAGGAGTATCTATTTGAGTTTCTGTTCAAATCTTTCTTCCTCTCAAACAAAACTGAAATTTGTTCATTTTAAGGTACGATATAGGATATGATTTAATTGAATCATTTTTTCCTCACCTGCTGTTGATATAATCTGTTTCTGATGCAGTTGGGGGCTGGAAGGGGCTCAGGAACCACTATCTCCCAATTATACACTTATTCTTGTTTTAGTACATAAGCAAGAGAAATACCACAAACACAAACTTTGAAAATATTTGATTCTAATGTAACTTGCCCTACACCTCTCTTTCAGGACAAACACAGAACCAAGGAGTGATTTCCTGGAGCCCTGAAAAGGTAAAAACGGTAAAAATTGGCCATTTTATTCACGGGCTCTCATGCTGCCACAAGGTTCTCAGGGAAGCAGGAATCCCAGGTAAATCCATCAACAATTGCTTCGCTTCAAGACTTCAATGCTGTTTTTATCTCCACAAAGTTGCCTTTGAGGTCCAGAACGGGCCCTATTCGGTGCTTGAAGCCACGGGCACACTCAGGAGAGCAGAGCAGAGCAGGGGGAAGGAGGGTTTTCCATTGCATCCACCTTCCCAAGCCGGCGCCGAGCTGCCTGGCACCCACTGTCCCTGCTGATGGGCAGGGACTTCTCCCACAGCATTTCTCTCCCGTTATCTCCCTATGATGCACATTCCTATCCCAATCCATTACAAACCATTTCAAGAACAGTTTGCAAACTCGTTACTACATTTATGGGTCACTGTTCCCATTTTTGATCATTTTTTGACTGATAAGCAGCGCACAAGTACTCAGATGGGACTAACCTTTAGAATTAAGCTAATTCCTAACCTCTAGATGTCAAAGCCAAAATATAACTGTGCTCTACCCAAAACTACCAGCCTAGGATCTGCAGCTAATCACAGGCTACCCTTAAAATGAAAATAACAGAGAGGCAGCATAGATAGGACCCATCCTCACTCACATTTATGATGGGTCCTGTATAAGCTGCTTGTATCAACCTGGAATCATCAGCAGGAACCAGCAACACCGTTCAGAACAAACAAACCCCTATATTTGGGCAGAAACATTCAAAATATTGAGGAAGGAAAAAAGAGAGAGAGAGACATCCCAAGTTAAAACTCAATTAGAGGACGTGACATTTTCTTAGCGAGTCAGACCAAGCAATTAAGCAAATACGGCAGAGAGAAGTAGTTTCGGGCACTTCACCTGCTCCTCAGACTGTTTCTCAGTGGAGCAGGGGGGCGAGTGGGACTTTATAATCGTATTTGCCTAATTTTTAAAATTGTTTTTCCAACTGACTACCTAGGAAACAGCAAAACAGATTGCACTGAAACAGCTGGGAAATGAACATAATAAATCAAAAAGCAAAGGATTCTTCCCTTTCCCTTTCTTTCAATTACAGCGAGCCCAGGCTTTGCCTGCAAAGAGTAGATAAAACAATGCAGGAAACAAAACGAAACAGCAGCAACAACAACAACAGCAGCAAATACTTGTGGCAGCTTTTAATGGATGGCAGCCCTTTAAGCACAAATCCTGCTGCTCCTCACAGAGGTGCTAGAACAACAAATCCCCAGACTGCATTAATGATCACTAACAGAAACATTACAAATATTAAGCTCTTACACAGGGCATTTTTTTAAGGACTTATATATAGCTTCATTCCCTTAATGCTTCTTTAAAGCATTCAAATTCAGCACTACAAGATAATGGGCTGTATCTGGAAAAACAAGCAACTCATCACTCAAACTCCCAACTGTTTTTTTCCATTTTTTCCATATTTTTTTTCCATTTTGAGCTGTAATTCACTACACCTAGTTAGCTTCTTTTTGAAGCCAAAAGGGAAATATAGTGAGGAATCAGCAAACACCATTGGATGAAAACAATGGGAATAGAACTAATATGAATATTTAAAAATATGTGTTTAAAAAGATCCAATTGCAACGTGTTGAGTCAAGGGTGTTTGTATGCACGGAAGAAAATGCTCTCCGAAGGAAAAGCAGCTTGAAGCTCCCTGTTGTCGTGCCAAACAGTTCAAGGATAGCAAAGAGGTAGCATCTGATAAGAAGATTTCAACTTTTATTTTCCTTTTGCTGCAGCTATGAAAGGAAGTGTCTGCCTTCGTGCTCAACCTCTGGCACTGCTGAGATTTCTGAACCAGTTGGTCTTAACAAACTGAATTCAAATTTGGGTCGAACCATGAAGGTGCTGTCCTGATAAGTGCCCCATGTGGAGAGGCGAGAGGGTTCCCTTTGCTGAAAATAATGTTGGTTTTTGTTTCTTGAACAACAGAAGCACTGGATTAATTGTAAGATCTCACAGGATGACTTGGGAGTGAAGCAAAATGCAAAAACTCCATCTGCATCTACTGCTCGCTCCAGGGACAGGCGTGGAAGGCAAGAAACCAAAAGAGATGGTCAATGCTGGAGCTCTGTATCCCACAGGAACCGGGATTTTACCCGCTCCTTCCCTTATTATAGCAAAGATCCTCCTCGTGGCCACATATTCCAGGGATGCAACGTAATGAGGTGCTAAATCAGCAAAGAGACACAGAGAAACTGCAGGCAGAGCCCTGAGAAACTCTCTGCCAGGGAGAATCCCCTTCTCCGGGTAACAGATGAACCCGCTGGTAGAAAACTGAGAAGAGAAACATAAAAAAAAGGAAAAATAAACTCAACATCTTGGACAAAAGGGGCCCTTCTAATTAAGTAAGTGAGCAGTGCTGCCTGTATCCTCACATGATGGTGTATGGGAGAGAAGTCATTCTCTGGCGCTCGTATACGAGCCATTCTTCTCAGTTCATAAAAGCACCTGCATTACTATAAATCCAACAGAGTTAAATCCATGGCTACAACCTGATATTTATGATCTTCTCATCTCTCAGGCAGTCATCACCATTTTTACATCCATGGGATACAAGCGCCTTGGTCTTACATACTGGATGGATCCTGTGATCCTCATTCCAAAGAAAACATAAAAGTGAGGCAGTATCTCTACTGTTTCCTCAGGAATATAGCCATGTACACACAATACATTACTGCTCAGAGAGTCAAATTTAGATTCTATCCAGAGAAAATGCAATAACTCAGAGCGGGGAAAGTAAAACTCATTTAACAGCCCTTCTTTAAAAGATCTATTATGAGCTCAGAAGGTAGGGATGAGCTGCAAGGCTTTAGAAATGTTATGAAGACAAAGCCATGCCCTGGGAATCCCAAAGCTGGCAGTGAAATCCAAGCACATGAGTCCCACAACATAGCAGGGGGGCATCAGGCTCCATCTCCAAGGCAGCTTCCTATGCCCAACCCAACTGTCCTAAGTTGCCCTGGCAGCCCTGGTTTAGTTTTATACTGTAAAGAACAGTCAAAACCACTTTCTAGAATGAAACACAAGAAATACAGGACCCTCCAAGCCCTGCTCCTTGCGTACAGTGTGTTAATACTGCAAAGATGCTCTTTGAGCACCACCAGATGCACCACGGAGCAGAGGATCAGCTCTGCATTCACATCTCTGGGATCTTCCCACTGAAGGGGGAACGGACATGGGACCTGGATGTGCTGAATATGCAGCCGGCGTCTCCCAAAAACGTATGAAAATAATGAGCTTGCACAATATATGGCGAATTAATTCAAAGGCTAAATGAATTTACTATCCTGCAGAGAAGCTCAAGTGGTAAAAATGGATCAGCGCTGCTGCTTATGGTGTTTTTACCCAAAAAAAGAAAAATTAGTCAGGGAGAAAAGAAACATGCTGGAGAAGACAGATTTTCACAAATATTTGTATTTGAATTGCTGATGAACTCTTCCTGCTGTTATTTTTATTAATGTTTTAATTATATATGCAACATAATTCATGAATAACTGAAGATACATAGGGACCGCACGGCTTTACCAGCTAGACAGAAGGATATATAGACAACTTCAAATATAGCTCTGTTAAAGAAACAAAATGCACTGGGACTGTGACCTTTTATGTAATACATTTAAAAGCAAGTATATGATGGAATCATTCTCCCGAGCTCAGTACTAAAACTGATGTTGTCAGTTGCAGAGTATAATCTCATTCCATGTCTGAATGGCTTTTTTGTTGTTGTTCCTTTTGTTTTCTGTTTTTTTCTGTTTTTTTTTTGTTTGTTTTAAGATAAACTCGTCAGGATAAAACAGAATAAAAATGGAATGAGCCTATTTTCACTGGTGCGTTATAAGTTCGGGGTTGTATGAAAATCATTAATCTCAGCACAATAGTTCATCATTCCAAGGAAACATCCAAGATTATCTAAAATAAGTAAGAGTTTTAGGTGTGGGTAGTGTAATGAGTAGAAACAGAAGCCCTAGTCATACTCTAGAGATACAAAATATAGCAATATTTTGAATATTAATTCCATACATAGGTGACTTGGGGGGACACCAGATTGTCTAGTCCCCCCCATCCCTCCTGATTCTCCAACCAGATGCTTTGGACTAAGCAGAAGGCGATTCCACTCCCTCCTATATCTAATAAACCAAGAATCCAGGCCCAAGTGCTCTCATCCACCCTCTTCACCATCATCTTAACACAGGAGGTAGCGTCACACTCAAGACATTGACCCCATTCGAGCTGCAGGCTTTGAGGTCTGCTGGAGACTTATGTTATTGACCCTTCTGGATAGCACATAATGAAATCTTTATTATAATTCTCTTTCAACCCACACTGTTAAAAAAAAAATGTCAGCTGCTTTAAAATAGTCTCTGTTTTCCTGGCCCTGCTTCTGGCAATCTAAGAAGCTGTCATCACGGTAGGAGCAAGCGTGCTTGATAAGATTATAATTTTGTTTACATTGTGCTATAGGAGAGCACGCTGAGTACAGCGCAAGGCAAACGGCAATTGACAGCATGCATTTTCTGTAAAATGTACATTTTCTGTAAAAATGCAAGCTATTCTTCTGTTATTCTTTCCTTAGAACTGCATCATTTGGGCTGATGTTCTTAATAGTAAAGAAGACCACGGGTTAATATATTTCTTCGCTTGAATGTATTGCAGTAAAACCTGTAATGGCCTTTTTTGGCACAAAACCGAATACATCCAGCATTCAGAAAACAGCTATTTATTGAAGCGGGAAATGCAATACCGAGACTACAAATCATCTTTTCCATACAAAATCCTGGGAGTCAATCTGGCTAACGCCTCCTTCCCTACCAAAGGTAGAGCTCGCTGCCTGCAACGGGGAGCAGCCCATTTGCATTTGCTAGGAGCTCCTTCTGCAGCTCATTTTCATGTATTTTCATATAAAATACATTACCACATATTTTAACAGAGGGTCATGACGGTCTCTCAGTACATAAGCCCATGTCAGTCTACTAGGGAAGTGCACCAGTGCTTTCACAGCAGTCAGTTGCGTTAGTTTTAATTTGTGTTTGATTAGCAAAGTGCTCCGGGCCGGGTTCGCAAGGCTCACAGAATTCCCGCCGCGGCGAGGCAAAAATTTAACAATTATAATGGCAGTAATATGTGCTCGGTCTTAGCCACGAGCTGTTTGGAAAATGGGTCAACAATAACATGGCAGCAGAGCTAGAGGACTTCCCCAGCACGCCGCGACACAGCTAAGAGCTGCGGTAAAGGGCAGCGAGGAACAAGATTCCTATTACCACTCGCACGACTGTTGTATTTGTATTTTTGTATTTATATTTTCACTAATTTTGTCCAGAATTGAATTTCTTAGCTGTTCTCCAATGCCTCTTTCCCATGAGGGCCAACACAGCGCTGGGGCACGAGGTGCAAGGGGCAAAGCTGCCCATCGGCTCTAGGACTTGGCATCGGAAGGGCCATCAGGTCAACCACGAGGCAAAACGCTGAACCCTGCAGCACAGGGAGTGCACAGAAGGGGCATTTTAAGTTAATAATTGATGACTCGCCATGCACATCAGCGCTGCCAAACCACACGGGCAGGCTGGGGAGGTGGACGGAGCCTTCACGGGGGCTGCGTGGGTGTAAGTGCACGGATTCCATTAGGGAATCTGGACACAACCGCCCACGGGCACTTGGAGCGAAAACCGCTGCTGTTCTGATCGGGCGGCATCACAGAAAACTCCATCTCGGAGCGTGACAAGACAAATTGTGAAATTTATCTCTCTCAGACTGGGCTCGTCCTCAGCGTAATGGGAACAAAAGGCAATGCCAACAAAGGAAAAAGCAGCACTGAAGTCCTTTTTGAGGATAGCCGAGACAGGAGCCATACATCAATATGTTAAGTCGGTGCAAAGCATCAGTGCTCAGGTCTGGAGGCTCTGCTCAAGCCTTATTGACCCACACGACAGTCACTGCTCTGCACAGGACCTTGCAGCCAGGCTGAGGGCACAAGCAGCGGGACCTGCAACCACCAAAAGAGCAGCAAATAAAAGCACAAACAAGAAACGCTTGTCCTTTCCTAACACGAAAAAAAGCCCAGATCTATGTAGCTCAGGCAACGTTTTTAAAGAGCATTTTATTGCAGATGACAGGGGTGTTTTGTTACTTGAGGACAATTGGAAGTGTCAGAATACGAAAAGATAAGAACGTCAAAACATCATTTGCTTATTAATGGTATCAAAGCCACTGCTCGCCTTGACGGTCACAGTTTTAAGAATTCATGGATGTCACTCATTCAAAGCCTGCCAAAGTACACATGTAATTTAGTCTGGTTGTTTAGGAATACATTTCATTAAACTCCTGTTGTCCAAGAATAGAGGCAGGTAATTTGGGCTGAGTTTGTTTTTTCCAAGAACAGGAAACAGCAGCAGTGTGAATTATACCTTGTTGCACCCATGCAGATGCAGAGGGACTTAATGCCGTGGAGCAAAACCCTGGCTGGAGGTGACGAACTCTGCATTTGAGCAGCCCGAGCCTGCCATTTGGAAGTTGAGTGCATTTCTGTGCAGCAGCAAGTACAAAGCACTGAATTATTTCCAGTTTCATTTTGTGAAGTGAGGTAAGGAGAAACCGAAATCAGCATTTACCATGTGTCAGCAAATAGTGCAGCAAACACCGTGACTGGAAATGCAGGCTCTCATAATGACATCCTCCTGCTCCCGAGCAATAACCCCAGCATTCACAGTTCCCGAGCTCTGATCCTGTTTTCTATTCAGGACACACCGACACCTGCACAGACCAGAGACTCCTGGCATTTTGGGGGAGGCCAAGTCTAACTGATTTAGCATATTCAAGCTTATGGTTGCATATTGCAAAATTAGGATTATATTCTGGCTTTGCTCCTGCAGCAGCAGCAGTGACTAAGCCAAGCAGCACTAAAGATGATGTGCAAGGACGTATTTTCCACACAGCAGCAGTTCACTAGCCCCCCACTGCCCATAGCTACAAACAGGAAAGGCCCCGGTACCAGCAGAGCTCCCGATGGGCGCTATGTGCCGAGGGGACAAGAGCACACGGAGGAGGATGGAGGGTTGTCTACATGCAAAGCATCCTAAGGGGGCTGCATCTACTGCCTGCAAGCAGCAGGGAACTGGAGCAGATGAAGCTTCACTGAACTGCAAGTCATTGCAGCAACAGAGCGGTTTGCAGCCTGGGCAGCACCAAGCAAAGCTCCCGCCGTTACTTCCAAGGACACTGCCAAAACGAAGGCAAGTTGGAAAGTCTCCTCTTGACCACGAGTCACTCACTTAAAGCCAAGACTCTCCCCAACACACGCACTAAGGCAGAGCCTTCCAGCGATGCTCCCAGCCAGGTATGGGCATGAAAACACAAAGCAGAGAGGAGCCATCAGCGCTGGGACGGTAGAGACGGGCCAGGTGCAGCCACGCTGCCATCGAGCGCGCACAAAGCAGATGGCTTGCCACAGATGCACGGATAATTGTTCGGACCAAAACTCCACGTGCCAAATTACCCTCCAAACCAATGGCAAGTGGAGGACGCACAAAACGATGCCGCGGGCGCCAGCTGGCACAACCCGTGGTGGGGCACAACGCGATCGGTGGCACAACGGGCGCACAACGCCGCTTCCATCTGGTGCCGCTGGCAGCGGTCGACGCGAGAGCGCGGCACCGGGACGAAGCGGTTCAGCGACAAGGAAGGATTGCACGGGGCAAGAAAATGACCCGCGACAAATCGAGAGTGGCCACGGAGACGCGTCTCTTCAGCAGACTCAATCAACAGCAAGAAGGCGACGGGGATGCTGAAATGGTTAAACAAATCGTTTCACGTCGGCCTGCCCGGAGCCGAGGGGAGATGGATAGATGCAACTAACCACCACCGACCTTAACAACATAGAAAGCACTGACTATGCTGGGAACTACAGAGATAAAAACACCCAACAGAAAGATAAATACCAGGACGTGCAACAATTTGCATGCTAATTCATAGAGCCCAAGGTAAATGAGCACACATACAAGCGGTTTAAATGAAGAGAAATGGCACTTCTGCAAGCTGGGTTGAAGCAAGTGGTGAACTGACAGCTCCCCAAACAGCCCAAGAGTTCCCAGCCTCTCTTGCAAACAAGTCACATAACTTCCCATGAAGACTCTTCCTCTGTTTTTTGAGATTTTGTTCTCACCTGACCTCATTTCTCGTTCATTACCCTGAGAACAGATCCCACCTCTGATCAGTCTTTATGCAGCACGTTCTCAAATAAGGATCTTCACATCCGATTTGCACCTGACCGGGGCTCTTAGCAGGAGCTTCCACCACCTCTTGCCGCACGTATTGAAAACTCCCTGTCTTCAACACGAGTCTTTCCTTGTCCCCCTTACAGAAGGTTTTGTTCCAGACACACATGGGAATGGTGGCATGTTAAGATCACAGCTCTCCAAGGCCCCTGTTTGTGCTTTTCTCTGCCTGTGCCCTCCCTGCAAGCATCCCACTTCTCCCATCCTATTCCTACGCTCTCCATGGGGAAGCCTTCCTTTTCTTTCAGGATTCACATTCCCAGCGCACAACAGCATCGTTAACAGCCAAGGCTCCTTTGCTCAACAGCAATACAAATAAGCCGTAGGATTTAAGGGTACAAAAAACCCCACCGCGTGCCAGCAGCTACTTCTGCTTGACAGTGACTCGCTTTTCTCACGCAGGCAGATTAGCACAAAGCCTAAAATGGCAAGAAGCCAAAATTGAGCTGCTCAGCGTGGAGGCATCTTCCCTGCGCATCATCATGTGCGACGGTAGCAGCGAAAAATCAGGAGTCAAGTGGCACAGGCAGGCCACAAAATGCTTAATGAGGTTGAAGAGCGAAGGGACAACTCGCGAGTCAAGGTTATCAGCCAACATTAACCAAAACGGGGGCACATTCTGTCTCCTGCGTGGCTGCTCCCTCGACAGCTCTTCCAGTTCAAGCACCAGCTGCTCCTCTCCACCTCCTACTTCTCTGTTTATCTCAATATCCTGCCTCCAAAAAACCCTATCTTAATATAACGATGCTAGAAGCTGGTAAGCACTTGAATGCTCCTTTTCACAAGTTATTGCCCGCAGTCCTTAGTACAACTTGGTGCTCGCCCTGACTTGATGCCTACATGACATGAAGTCACATGGAACCAGAAAGTTCATCTATGAGGTGTTCAGGTTATCAGTTGGTGAAGAATATACATTCTCCCTGAGGACTGCTTTAGCCACTGGCATTTAAACAGAAGCAAAAGTTGCATTTTTTTTTTGTTAGGCTTAAGCTGCTTACTGAAGGCATATGTGCTTGTTTGCTGCTGACCGTTCGGCCCTGCATTTTTGTGAGCAAGAGGATTACGTAGCAGAGGCTGGAAAATCCCAACACTTAATGAGGGGAGGCTTTTGCAAAAGGAGAGGAAAAATGAAAATTGACCCAGATGCAAGTACATTTACCTTTATATATATATGTATATATATAACTCCAACAAGCTCTCAGAGAAACACCCATGCCTGTTGTGACCTTATTGAAACTCATTGCATTAAATAAATAAAAATTAAGCTCTAGCTGCCCAGCAAAGATGTGAAGCCCACGCACAGCTCTTGCTTCGTCATCCCTGCTATCAAGGCCAACGTCATATCCTCGGAGGGAAGAAATTGCAGCAACCAGCAAATGTCTTGTACAAGGTGGGCAAGAAAGCGACTCAAGATGTGAGAGCAGAATAGGCCGTATTCAGTGTCATTAGTTCACTTATAGCAACCAGTTTTATTTCCAGCCTTTTCGATTATGCCACTGTTGATTAGAATGGAGTCTAATGAGAAAAACAATCCTTCCATTAGGAACAGCAGCAAATCACACGCGGATTTGGTGCCTACTAGTAAAACACAGGTTGGACATTTCTAAGCAAAAATGATTTTTGTTGGTGCTCAAATACCATTTCATGGCATCCCTTTAAGGCTGGAAGAAAGGAAAAATTAGGCTGACATTTAGCTCGTCCCCTCCGGCCAGCTGATCAGACACAGCGCGAGCAGAGCAGCGGTGGGAGGACGCGGCGACAGCGGTGATGTGCAGGGGAGGGATGCAACATGGGAGGGGAAAAAGGGAGAATTTCAGGATTTCAGGGATTTCCAAAGAGCATCAGGATGGAGTGGGTAGAAGGAAGAAAATGCAGGGAATCCCAGGAAAAGATCCATCTTACACTGGGCCATCAGGCAAGAAACCCACAGGAGAGTTAGAAAAATGTCATGACCTGTCTGAACCTTAATTGTTTTACACAATTATTTTACATTTTGCTCTATTTTGCACAGAGCAGAAATGAACTGCAATGCACATTACACTGTACCCACTGTGTATTTTCAAAGTGGTATGTGGATAATTGTCATTGAATGCAATGAGACAAGCATCATCACAATCACTCTTATAAGGGGATAAATGCATTTCATCGCAAAAATGCTTTGAACTTTTTAACTCAACAGTTTCCTCTAAAATAAAACAAGGTCTTTCAGACATTCATTTTTAGAAGGTGGGCGGTTTTCTATTTATTTTTTTCACAAGTAATTGTAAATAATGTAGCAACACCCCCAAATATTTCTTAAAGTGCTTTCCTATTCCCCTTTGGGGGTAAAATTAACTCTGAATTTGAAACAGTTTAAGGTAAATGCATCAATGCCACTCTGTGTTTGAAAGCATTTAGTGACAATAATATTGTAAGACTTGAGAATCTGATACTGCTTTATCACTATAACTACATATTACAAATACATTCACCTTCAAGTGGATTGACATACTCTAACAAGGTCTTCTGAGACATACCTCTTCCTACTTCCAGTAAAATGCAGGATTTATTATCAACAGAGGGTTGAAGAAGAAATAGTTATACCCTTACAAAAACATTCTTGTACTTTTTCTGTGTGTACTCTTCCTTTTTCATCATAACTGAAGACACCCTTCATTTTAGAGAGGTCTAAAAACCTGAATCACTACCAGCATTGAGATAATCAAGACGAAATACAAAATACAACTCGAGAATTAAAAGCAAAGCATGAGCTGTGCAAAAACGATGACAATTTGCGCTAACTTAGAGGTTTTTTCCTCATCTCCGGTACATTGGGGCTGGATATTCACAAAGGCTCCTGCTGAAGAAAGTAGCTTAAGGGCTGAAGTTGTCAACTCTTAAGGTCTCTAAGTGACCTCTGGCAAAGTCCCCATCACCAGGTGTCACACAGGCCCTCAGAGATGCCACTGCTCCTATAGGAGTGCCAAGAATGCCACCTGCATTAGGACACCCGCAGGTGACCTAAATTAAAGAGAAACGAGAGGAGAATCAGAAGAGGAACAAGATGGAAAACAGGATACAACATCGGAAAGGGGAAGCTAGATCCAAAGATCTAATACTTTTTCCGTAAGTATTTTAGAAGGGAATGAAAAAAAAATGAAGACTACAAAGCAAATTCAGGGGCACGATCAATCAGAGAGGAACCAAGATGCTAAACATCATCCAAAAAGATCCTGGAAGGCAGTAACACAAGAGCATTCATGCAACTGATAGGAGGACAAGTGGTAGAAATAATTAGATGTTAGAAAAATTAAATTCTTGTTAACTTTAACAATGATGAAGATCCAAAGCACACTGTTTGGAGAAGATGAGAAATCAGTATTTGAGGCTTAAAAACAGGCTAGGTAGACTGACATCTTTCAGAGGTGAGACAGGACCCCATCTAAGAGTCTGGCAACAGGCTAAAAGGACCTCCCAAGGTCTCTTCCAGATCAGCATTACTGGCATTTTGTAATACTTCAAGTAATTTGTCCCGATTACAGAATAATTCCATATATAAAACAACATACCAGACAATGACGACTGCCTGATTTTTACATCAAGGGAATATACCAACAGGACAACTTCTAGCTTCAGAAAATGGATTAAGTTCAGTGAGAAAAATGTTTTGTTACACTTTTTTCCTTCTTTATTTTAAATTTCTTTGAGGTCTTAACATTCCGTGTGTTTGTATCCTTTGGTTTATTTTTTCCTCCAAGAATTTTTAGAACGAGAAACCACTTTATGATTCTGCTCTAAAGTCACCATACAACTCCTCCTCCTCGTTAAAGGTGACGTTTCCATCTTGTCCCTTCCCTTAGATGAGGACACGAGGTGCCCTATGATACATGTTCATTAACACCGCGCATCCATTTGCCCCAGCGAGCGGCAGGAAAGTATCCACTCGAATCGCGATTCCCTTTTCCTTGTTTACTCATCGGCATCTCCCTCCGCCTGCTGCCAAATCAATCACGTCAGGTAGTCCCCAAGCACACAGCTGCTTTATGATGCCTATCAAATCACAACCATGATATATTCATCCCTGCCGCCGCACGCAATGACTACGCCGCCGTGCACGGATGCGGGAGCTAGATTGGTTTTCGCACCTGACCCAGCGCAACTTAATCTAAGGCAGATATCTTCATATTCATCAAGAGTGACTGAAGGATCCCGTACTTGAGGAGACATCCTGACTAGTACCGAAACGGAGAGCCTGACAAGAATATTTTTCTCCCGCAAGACAACATCCTGCTCATTATTTGCAGTCTGGGGAGCCATTTTTAGATTGCTGAAGGATTTCGCGTTGCAAAACAAATTAAAATATCAACATTTGCTAAGCAAATATTGATGCAACATCCTTTCTGTTGTAAATAGCGGGAGATTTCTTTGCTCTAATGACAGAGGGGCGGCAAGTTTCTGATAAAAGAGGTTTTTGACACGAGATTGATGAGCCTGAAATGCTGCATGGGGAGCCAAGGCTTGCAGGTGCTGGGCCTGTGGGGAAGCTTTGCAGCACAGGCTGCCCTCAGGCAACCACCCTGTAACTGCTGGGACAACCAGACCCAGCTCCTCTCTGTGCAGTCGAGTGCCCTGGAGCTCCAAATTTAGGATTCCAGCTTTCCAGCAGGGAAGAAAGAGTAGAGAACTCCAAGCTATCATTCTAAATGTCCTTTTTTTTAATTGCATTTTATTCCCAAATTGGTGCAGGGCCATCTCCTCAAATTTCCCTCAAACCAGAAATTTCCACTCAGTTGTGGCCGACAAGATTGAGGCTTTTGGGTGCTTGAGAAAACGAATGCAAATCCCCACTCCTTCCCAAAACCAGCTAAACATGCACCTTCCCGCACAAAAATCACTCCCAGACACACTTTTTGCCATGCCAGGGGCGTCCTCAGATAGAATTACATCTAACTATTGCTTCTGAAAGTGCTTACAGATTAAAATCACTAGGTGACATTTTTAATCAGCATTTCTATATGGTGGTGTTAAAATGGGAACATTAGTGAATTCATTTACATTGCAAAGCCAGCCAGTGTGTGAGCAAACCTGCAAGCAGCAAAGATACAGTTAAAAAGGAGGGTGAAGGGAAAGAAATAATAAATAAAATCAGCCTTCTCCAGGCTGCCGCGCGTGTCACGATGCTCCACGAGAGCCAGGACAGACTAAGGCAAGTGCCACAACCCTCCGCTCGCAGGGGGCATCGAACCAGGTCCTTGGTCCAACCAAAAAGTCCCTTTTTTCCTGTTGTTTTCCCAGGAAAATCTGATTAGCTGCAAAGCTGACAATTTGTATTCCAATCCCGAGCCCAACATTGTATAAAACAAGCCTTATGGAAGCCCTGGCAGAGCTTTAACCGGAGCTGCTGCACCACTGGGTGCTGCTTTAATAAGTTTTTAATCTCGCCCACAAAAAGCCACGTCTCTGAGTTGGTTAATTTAGAAAAGAAAGCGACACAGAGTACCCCACTGTTCCTAAAGCTTCACAAAATTAAAAATACCTTCTATTCAAGGGCAAGAATACGACGTTGCAAGACAGCAGCAAGGTTGGACCGGCCAAATCCACCCCCTTCAGACCACAGCAAGTCCTGAATGCCCTAAAAACACTGCTTCTCTTTTAGTGTTTAAAGAAAATGAAACACAATGGGGCAAGATGTAGGAATCTGCCACCGCAGGGTTAATGGCAAACGGTTCACTCTGATACATATCTCATTTTTTCCCCAGATATTCCTAATGAAGCAGAGGAAGCAGTTATCACTAAGGGAATGACTGGGGAGCAGGGTTATCAATGCTATCCAGTCTAACAAAAGTAGCCCCGGATATCGATCCGGAATTAGTTGGCTGTCACAAATTGCAAGATCCCAGGACCAATTAGGGGATGGGGAGGAAAAGCACCAGACTCCCACGACGGCCCTTGCATCTGAATGAGGCCTCGGCATCGCCCTTATTGACTTCTGCTCGCGGAGCTTGCGGGTTGTGAAATGAGGCATCCACTCCCCGCGCATCCTCCTTCATCACCGCACGCGGCCCCGCGGCGGGATACACATTCCTGGGCCCTTCCAGGGGGGAATCCGACCGACATCCGACCCAACCGATTTACCTGGAGCCCCGCGAAGAGCCCATAATGGAAGGGGAATTAAACACGAGCCTCGTGTTCCGGGCTAACGTGCTAAGCTCCCCGGTCGCCGTTCCGCTCAGGAGGTTCATTCCAGGCTATTAAAGCAACTCGCGGATTTGTCCAAGTTTTAAGGAAGCTAAAGGACACACGAGCGTTTTCAGTCGTTCTGGCAGGCACCAGAAAGCAAGGCAAGGAGATAAGAGGATCCTGAACTAAGTGCTGTTTCGCATGAGGAATATTGACTTGGAAGGCACAGCGCAGCACGATACAGAAAATGTGAGTAGTTAAAAATAATAAAAAATAAAAAGTAAATCAAAGATATCAGTTCACAGTAGAGTGACACATCATCACAGTACTGCTAATAGGGACAAGACCCTTGGGGACAGCGTCACGCTGCTCTGCATTTCCGAGGTCCATCACGGATACTCCACCGGGCCGTATCTCATGGCAGATGTGCCTGTAACGTACCCTGCAATTTCAGCCCACTTGCCAAACAAAAATATTATTATTCCCAATATATGCAACCATTTTCTTCTCAAAAGCTCTAGATGCCACGCGGACATTGAGGAGCGCTTGACAACAAGTCTAAACGGCACGCGAATCCCTGCAAACTATCTGCAGGGGTGAAGACTGCAGTACCGAGCAGCCTCGGGAGCACTCGTGTCCCGCGGTTCCCATTTTATTTCATCCCAGGAGTTCCAGGGCAGACAGGACAGGGCCAGGAAGGCGCCTCCGAAGCTCAGCTACACAGTCCTTGAAAACGCCAAGTGAAAAGCTCCCCGATCTCGTGTTGTCTCTGTTAAGCACTGCACGCTGTGGTGCTGGCGCACGGGCAAAGCAAATTGCTGCTGTAAGTCTGTTATACAGGGGAAAAAAAGAGACTACCATACGGTGCTGACTGCAGTATCTCTTAGCAGGTGAAACGCATCCAAAACAGTAGCTACCACACTTAATTGTTGTGACAAATTCAGTGATTTAGTGATGGGTTTTTTTTTTCTTTTTTAAGGTAGGCTGAGGTGCTGTTCCCAGCTAGAAAACCTAGCAGTGGGGATGAGAGATGCAGAAATTCAAGTCGCCCAAAAGCCCAGAACCAGCACGAGGCTCAAGCGCTGGATTTGTGAGGCTCTCAACTCAGTATGGGCCGGCAAGGAAGCAGAAAGGAGTAGAGCGTTTCTTGCACAGCTCCTTTATTCCTTACTTGAACACATGTTGGATTAGAGGGCAGCGTCAGCACTAAAACCACGAGCAAAAGATCTACAGCGACAGACACAAGCAGCAAAGCTGTCCACGTGAGGCAGAACCTGGCACGGATGGTGCAAAGCAGCTCTGCTAAACCTTGTTTCCTCCCTCTGATCCAGGTCCTCACATTCCAGAGCTCTGGAAAAGCTGCAGAGATCGTGGGTGCTGCGATGGGAGGCAGGGAGGGAGCTGCTGCCCCAGCTTTTACCTGGCCGCCGAGCAGGGAGCCCAGCATCCGCAGGGAGGATTTGCAAAATGTCACTGCAAACAGCAAAGGTTTCCCAGCCCCTGAGGTTCCCCGGGCTCAAGCACGTTCCTCCCTGCACACCAGCTCAGCCACCGCCTGAAGGAATTAAGCAGCAAAAAGATTGTTTTAAAATATTTCCAATAAGATCCTAAAAGTGGTTGCAGGACTAGGACATTCTAGATTATATTAGACATCTATAGGCACATGCGTGTTCACGTATGCAAGGTATAAGCCATAAAGGTTTCCAAAGACCCCCCAAAACGATTGGGATGGCTCCAGCTTGACTATTATCGGACGTGAAGGTCCGCGGTGCCAGGAATGCTCAGGGGATGCTCGGGCAGCAGCTGCGGCCAGGTGTGACTTCAGCTGCTTGCAAATGAAGCGGCTGCTTTTGCATTTCAGCACCTCCCCGTTAACGTGGGGCCAGGCAGACGGCGCAGTCCAGCCCGAGAACTGCCGGAAGGAGCGAGGATGAGCGCGGGTCAAAGCCCTGCCGGGAGCTCCCGTACGGATGCTGTTGCTAGGGAAACGGGGTCCCCTCCGCCAGGGAACTGCTGCATCCGCCTCCGCCTGGCGAGGAGAGTCACCTCCTCCGGACTTGGCTCCAGATTAGCCAAGAGGTAACGGGAATCCATCAAGGAGCACCTTGAATGGAAGCACGCGCGGACCCGCGACATCCAAATTAATCAGCCTCAGCAGGAGGAGGCACGTTGCAAAGTCACTTGCTGCTTGGCATTAAGTTCCTCCAAGTATTCAGGGATGCTCCGTGACCCACAGGCTCTCCCGCTCCCTGTATTCCCAAGGGCCCATTAATCAGGTGTGTCCTGCCTTTGCAATACATTAAATCATTCCGATGATCCTGCGACTTTTTCCCTTCATCGCCTGTGCTGCACAGACCGTTTTGCTCAACAGGAGAGGTACAGGAATAGTTTCCCCAGCTCCTCCTGCCCTGAATCCTGTCTGTCTCAGCAGGATACCCACCAAATATTAACCTGATTCCAGCAACAAGGTATTGCCTCTTTCCAAGCCAAATAATTGACAAGGTCCCAAGGAAGACTCTGAGCTCTCATTCACTGTTTTCTCCCAGGATAAACACAACGGGAGAACTCAGCTAATTGCCCTGGCCCTGAGCAGAGCAACTGGGGTTCCCTCAACCCAACCCAGGTGTCATGCCCACTTCGCACCTGCAAGTTTTGCATTTCGACAGCATCCTAAATCCAAACGCTTCCACATCTTGCAACGGGAGCACATGCACACCTCCATATAAACACATGGACACGTCCAAAGCAGTGACAAAGCAATTTCCCTCTTAAAAGCTAAGATTTTAAATTAAAACTTTCTCTAGCAGAGAATTCAGCCAAGTTCAAGCCAGCTTTCATAATTCTATTTCATTAAAAATAAAAATCTTCAATTACCATGACTCCTTTCTTTCTCCCCTTCATACGATCCTACAAATCCTAAGGGAAAGGATTTTTGTGATCCTTCCCCAAGCTCACTAATTTGCTCAGAAGGCCTACAGTAATTTTCCTGAAGGGCTTCCAAAACGAACCCCATCAAACCACTCCTCTCACTAGATCTTTTTTGTGGGCAAGTTGAAGGATCTACTTGCTACAGGGCTTATCTGAAGTGTAAATTTAAACTCATAGGTGCACATGATAACAAGTGTCTCCCCTGAGCTGCAGGTGCCTTGCTACGAGTTCAGTCGTATCAAAACCAGTGCAGTTGCTCCCTGCCTGCAAAAAGGAAGCAGCGGAGCAAGAGTAGATTGATAAAGCAATAAAAACAGAACCATATACCCAAAATACAGGCTGCGAACTGTCCCCAGAGAGCAACAGCCTTGTCACAAGCCCCTGGTCACAGGCTCCTGAGGGGATCGTATGGCGATGTCAACTGCGCTGCTCCGTGTGACGATGTGCGATGTGCTCTGCTCCTCGGAGCCCTCTCGCCTCAACCTCTGCTATAACCTTCTGCAGGGGAAGCTCTCCCTGTGCAAGCGGCTCCTTCCACACCGAGTTCAGGAAGAAAGCAAGACAGAACAAGCCACGGGAAGAAAAGGTAATGCAAAAGTGCTGACGTGTGGAAAGAGCCTGAATCCCACGTACCTCTTTTACAGCAGTTGGTCTTTCCCCACACCAAAGTCACTGAATTATCCTTGCAAAGGAGAAGACACCACACGAAAGCAAGTCACCTTAACAAGGCTGCAAAGCCAGGCACAAAGCAAGGATTTTTTTTCCTTTTAATTGCAAGGGGACACGCAGGTGTTTTAGGCTCCTGACTAGTTAAACGCAGACCACACAATTGGCTTCAGGATTATGTCAGCCACACGCTGCACGTGTTCTCTTCCTCACTTTATCTGTCACATAATCCACAGTGATCTGCAAGGCTTAAAAGCACACAGGTTTGCCAGCGATGGTAGATTAAAAGAGCTGAATAGCTAAATACTAACAGCAAAAGTCCAATTATATTTTGAAGAGACGCAAGACAAGCACAGAGGAATCCCCAGTCCAAAGCTGACCTCCTTTATGGCCAGTTTCAGGCAGAGACCTGCATTGCAAATACTTATTTTCCAATCCAGACCTGAAAACTATTATCCACAGTGACGGTATTTGGCTGCTGATGAGAATCGAGCCATTGCAGCGGCTGTGACCTGATACAATTCCAGCAATCCCACCAGGATTCCAAAGCATCCCGCGGGATGTTTCGCAGTTACCTGCAGGCTGTAAGCACGAGACACTTAGTGTCACATCATCTCTCCTTCTTCATCCAGAACCAGTTGATCTAGTGCGCCACAACTGCTCCAACAGCAGCAGCCAGATGCAATTCCAGATGTGAGCCGCTTGCATTGGGCCAGGACACCTGCAGGAGGACCTAAAGCCTCCAGATCCTACAGTTTTACCACTAAATGAATAGCAGCTACAGAGAAAACTATCCAGATGCATCTGGGGTTGAGCAGACAGGAGGGAAGCACAAATTGACGAGGAATTTCACCCAGGCGCCCAACCCAAATATTAGACATTTGAAAAACTTAATAACCATCAATCTTAATATAATGACAAAACCTCAGAGTCTTCGACCACAAACAATTCAGCCCCTCTAAAATTTACTACAGACAAATGCAATATTCAATCAAATCCGAGCTAAACTCTTTGTTCCCTGGCGCTGCAGGATCTGCCTGGGCAGGGGCAGAGGGATGCTAGGAGCAAGCTGGCTCAGCTGATTTCTCGTAAATACCATAAAAATGAGCACTTGACCGTAATCTGGGAATTGGACATAAAGAAATAAAGTACTTCTTAAGGAAACGAGGGGTTTTAAGTGCTTTGAGTATCAAATGGAAGAAAACATTTATGAATTTCCCATCATGTTTTGAAGCATCGTGTCAGGCCGGATCAACCGCATCAAATTATTTTGCGACAATACATGTAAATGATTTTAACATTCTCTGTACCTCTAAAGCAATAGCAAAGAGCTAGTCAAGCCATCTGAGAGTACGGAATTGTAATAGGGCCTTTGAAGAGATTATTTGCAGACTAATCCTGTATTTTTTCATGGATGCATTCTACAGTTTGAATACCACATTCACACAGCACATTTTGCCTTCCAAAATTACCTCCAAAAGAGCGAGGGAAAAATTATACACAGTGTAGACAAGCCTATATTGGAGTGATATCCATGCTTAACAGAAACAGATTAATTTCAAGGAGTCCTAAACTCAGCTTTTCCATTTGCTCACACAACTGCATGAAAATAATAATTTATGTATAAGGATCTGTGAATTTCAACCAGATAGACACAACTGCTAGAGCTGCTTGTTCAGTTTTGCATGTTTGTATAAAAGGTACTAAAGCAAACATAACATCTTTAAAGTTTTCTTTTTTTTTAAGTTTGCAAAAGAATAGATCTACAATACTCACTGTGAAAAAGTTTCAAGGAAGAGACACTTATCAGGGTACAGAAATTTAATGATATTTGCTTAAAAGCAATCCCTAGGAGATGCATCTTCTTCAGGCAACCTGTGCTCTCCCTTTCCCTCCAAGTTCTGCTGATCCTTATGAATTTGGTCTTCAAATCTTACTTTTTTCACCTCTCCAAGTTCACTGATTCAAACAGCCACCAGCCAAAAGTGTGGATAACCCAACAGGCTCCAGCATTTCAGTGTAGCTCACACTGCTGGGAAAGCAGAGAATATCCAGGTTGGAGTAACCCACAATCTCTCTCTTCTTTACTATTAATCAAAAAAATAAGAGAAACCTGGTTTTGTTTGCTCCCAATGGACTTCCAAGTAATAACGCCCCACTGGAAATACATCAGGGCAGCATTAGGAATCTGTGGTTGCATTCCTATACCTCATCATGACTGAAAATCCCCAGGCTGAGCAGCTGAAACAGAGGGGTTCAACTCCAGGCCACCCTACCCGGTGCCTCGTGCTTGAGCGTGCTCTGAGCAAGCCAAAACTGCACAATATTTAGGGCTACAGGGGCCAGAACAAGGCAGAGGCCAGTGACCCCCATTCTATTTGATGCTGTGGGTTTGTTAACCTCAAAGCTCCCTCGAGATCAAACATTTACAGAGGAAATGCACACAAATGCCAAGCAGACGTTTCTAGAGAGTCAGATATGTTGATTCATAGCACGTCTGAACTTCCCAAACGGGAAAACTGCCCTAGGAGGAGTGCAAGAAGGTGACCCGCATCCTTACCTATGCAGGGCCAACCCCAAGGTATGAGAGCTGGAGAACAGGTAAAGCACCTCGAACCAACTGGAATTAGATAGACAGAAAATACACGTAGGGTTTGTCAAGGGGCACCACTCAGAACTGTACAAAAAAAGAAAAAAGGAAAAAAAACTCTAAAAACTTATTTCACTCAATGATAGGTAAGTAACAGAAAGGATTAAGCACCATCTCAACAGGTTGAGGGGGTGAATGAAATCCTTGTTTTTGTGCCACTGCACCTTATGCTAAGCATGGGGTGGGTACAGCGGGTCCTCTCTGCATTTCAGTTCCATAATTTGCAAATGGGAAAATGGGATTTCTGCCTCCCCACCCCACAGAGACACTGCGGGCTGTTCCGCTCTCCGTGCCCGGAGACAGGGACACTGTTTGGATGCTGATGGAAGACAGCACTGACCGCCTGACTCGCAGAATGCAGCCGCCTTTAATATCTTTTCTAGCAGGTAAAGAAATTAGATTAATCTCGTAATCAAAGGTGAATGTCATGTTCAAAAGGGCAAGGCTTTTCTCCAATAATAAGCTTATATCTGTAAAACCCTGTGGCAGAGCAGCAGGTTTCACTTTCCACAGTATTTTGCAATGGAATAGGGGAAAATTTCACTTTGACTCCCCCGAACACATTGCATCCCAGACCCTGTGGTACTCACTGAAGCACCTGCCCCTTGGGCACAACAGCAGGACAGGAGTCCCAAGAGGCCTTCAATTCGTTAATTAAAGAAATTGAGAAATTGTCCAAGTTTTCTTTGTCTCTGCAAGGAGTGAATTAGATCAGAGCAGGGATATTAAACGGCCTTCCAAGACTGACAGCAGAGAACAACTCTAATGGGAGTCCCAAATGGTGCTGCTAGCAATATCCCGTACTCAGAAGAGCAACATCAAGATGCCAGAGCAGTGCCGTGACCTATATTTCCTGCAAACCAATTTTCTCCTTTGTAGGGTGGATGGAAAGAATCCAACTGCTTTTTAAGTCCCTTTCCCTTCTGCTGGAGCTGTGCCTTATCACAGAGCCTTCCCGCCACCCGACTTCTCCGTGCCCCACAGCGTGTAAACCTTGAATAATCTGCAGTCGGTTTATACAGCTACAAACAATAAATACTGAAAAATCATGTTTAGGCTGCAATTACTGGATGGGCATGGAATTCTTTTATAGTATTTCGTGTTCCTACTTTTAAAAGAATCCAAGTGCCTTAGAGGGGAATCTTTAAGCAGTAGCTTAATGCCACCGAGGAGGAGAGGTCACTTATTCCAGGGAATTTCTGGGGATTTGGTGTTGATGGGATATAGTCTGGTTGATGCTGCCAGAGCACATACATTACTACATTAGCAGTTCTATCCTCAAAAACTATCTCAGTTTCCAGAGAGAAACTTCACCCGTTCTTGTCATTTCCCCCTCCTTTCCAAGGTGCGACAGCCAGGCTTGCGTGGTCAGCAAAGCACTTTAAAGGATTTCTTTCTTTTCAAGAGTTTTTATTGCAGCTCCTTCCTCCGCACGAGACCAGTGCCAATTGCAAGCTCTTGCCCTGCTGCATGGAGATCTGGAAACCGAAAACCTGATGTAGTTCCTATTCCACAACCAGATGTAGTTCCTACTCCACAACCATCTCACGTGTGTTGGGTGTCAAAGAGAGCCATGTTGTGCCACAGCATCCGCTCATATCGGGAAAATTGAAATATTTCCATGTCTAACACATGGAATGATTTCCCAACCTCCTCCTTGCCCCATCTGCTCCTCTTGGTTCGTTTTGATTTGTTTTAGCCTTTGCGTCCGAGGTGGCACCAACAAAACTGCAGCATCACCGCAAGTTCCTCTGCTAGGGACCAGCGCCAAGTTTATCTCAAATTCAGCCTCATCCGAAAAGGGAACGAAAATAATCCCTTTCCAGTTCTGTCGCCTCTCCCTTTCTCTAGAAAGAGGCATGAGGAGCTATTCAACTTCAATGAAGAACTCAAAAAATATCCCAACTGCAAGGTAATCACCATCAAAACTGTAAGGGATGACTGCAGAATACATCAAGGAACATAAAAAAACAAGACTATCATATCTCAGCCCCAATTTTACTTTGGTAGTCTGCCCAATTAGCTACGAAATTAAGTCAGAATTACTTGAGTTTATGTAGCATTTTGTTTCTTTGCTGTTAGCGTATTTATACTACGTTGAATGGAAAAACAACAGCAAATTTCCAGCATTTAAGAAGTTTGGAAAATTAAGAATTTAAGAGCTTAAAGAAACTTGAGGTTTGAAATCAGGAATAAAGTTTCTGGCTAGATGCAAAAATTGTTAGACGATAGGCAAGCTGTACATACAAAATGAAGTGGTTTTAGCTAAGGCACTATAAAATGAGCAGGCAATCACAACCCTCTCCAAATTCCAACACTCAAAACTGTGTTCTACCAAGCTGCACATCTTCATATTTGAAACAAACTTATGTCTTTTATAACTTGCCATTGTAGAAGCCTTTCAAACCCCTCAGGTAACCGGGAAGACCTGCCCGAGCTTAAGCAAAGCGCACGAGTTCATCGATACCGACCCGTGCTCAGCATTAGCTCCATTAACGCCGAATCATTTAGCTTTGTGGCAGTGGCATTAGTGGCATTATTTTTTTCATTCATTCCTCCCGGTGGAGTTATTTATGTGTATCCTGTTGGAGAGGCAGCACGATCCATCTTTGAAATATAACAGGTCCCAAGCACACAGCTTGGGAAGCCAGGCACCAAGGAAAGCTGGTCCCAAATCCAGGGCACGATGCTCCGTGGTCATTGAGGACTAAATGAGGCAGAACAAGGCGACCAGCTGTGGGAGCTGCAGGGGAAGCAAAGGTGACCAAGCCTCGAGAAGCAGCGTCCTACATTTGCAGGCTAAAACGCGAGATATTTGCACCAAATAGGCAGGAGGAAGAGAAGTAGCAGCACAGAAACGCTGATAATTTCACGAACTGCTGCCATGAAATTCTTGGGCAGACTGAGGTGCACGCTGGTAAGGTTGCTTTTATGCTGCTTCTTCAAAAACAAAAGGAAAAAAAAAGAAAAAAATCAGGATACATCCCAAAAGAGCAAATGAACCAACTTTGATGGACATTCACTTTCCTTCAAAATGAAGCATAATTGTTCTAATCTCTGTTCCTATCTGTTGCCATCTGTTGACAGGTAAAAAACGTCTTTCAATTCCCCAATTTGTACTTGTGCAATAAGGCCTCAGTGTCACTGTGGAAGCCCATGACGTACAGCGTAATTTTCATGATGAAATCTTAGCCAGTTACTGATCTGTCCCACGGTGTAGTGGGAGAAAACCTGTCATACCAAGTCCCTAGCCAATTGCAAAATAGTTAACTAATGAACTCAGAGCAAGAGCAACCTTTTTTTCTGCAATTTTTTATCAGATACTTCCAAGTGTCCCAGTTACACAGCTCCAGTAGCTGAACTTTGCTTTTCAGATGTTGCCATGTGTCAAATCACACCCAGTATTTGCACTTGAATTAATATTCTGAAGGCAACAGAGTTGGTAATAAGTAAAATTATCACTAAACGCTCATCCAGATCCTCCCACTAATGAAAACCAGTGCACCCTGGACTCCTGCACAAGGTGACATTCTTGCTACCAGATGACTGTTTAATTTCTTCACGGTCTGTAGACAAAAAAAGTTACAAGGACAGGAATTCCCACATAAAAATAACCATTTCAAATAATATAAGATACTTAGAATTACACTTCTTGATCTCCAGAATCAGGATGAACTGGGCAAACCATCACCTAAGGGGCTCCCTGATAGTCAGCCTGTACCATTCCCCATTCAGGCACAAGGTCTGGTCTCTTGTGACCAGACACCAGATAACTCGAGCTTGTGAAAAGGAAAAATTTAAAGAAAACGGAGGGAATAAAATGCCTGATCACCCTGTATCACCATCATCAAGGAACTGCTGAATTGGAGGACTGGGTAGCGCGAAGAATTTGTAATGATATCTGTGTCTTTTGATGTCTCGGGAACCTGTGCAAATCTGGCTCGGGCTGATACTGATCAAACCTAATTACAACCTGACAGTTGTTCAGTGGCTTAGGCAGTGTTGCCCACTCTTAGGATTTTATCACAAGTCTCATGATATTTAATGTTTTTCTTAAGCTCTAACTCATGAAGTCAAGCAATTACCCCAGCTTCTCCGCTTCCAACTAAAAGGAAAATGAAAGTTTCCATCTTGTGCGCGTGGAACAAAGCTCAAAACAAGAGCCAAATGCAATATACAGGGTTCTAAACCCAAGAAGCAGGTAAAATGAACCACAGATTGCATTTTAAAGTCACAATATTTTTAAACTAAAGAGGTGAAGTTCTGAGGACTACGTCAGGAGCCGCAATGTTTATTCACAAACGGGTGCCTAAAGCCACAGCACTGCACGAGGAGCAATTCCTGCTCTCCACACGGAGCATCCTGCTAGAACTACCCTTCCTCCAAGACTGAGATCTGCCTCTCCAAAGCAGGTTCTGCTCCCACTGATGCTTCAGGCTCAGAGCAAGGCTCCGCCTGGCCCTGTTCCCAAGAGATCCACCAGAAGCCTCCGGTCATTTGGGATCTGGCGCTTCCAACGCCAGGAGCAGCACCGTTCTCTGCCACCGTCCTCGGTGCATCGCGCTGCCACGAACCTGTCCAAGAAATTTCTGAGTCTGTGAAAGCTTTTGGCACCCCCAGCATCCCAAGGGGGAGAGTTTTCCCGCTTTACGACACATTGCATAAAGTGTCTTGCTTTGAATCTGCTCCTTGCCTGCTTCCCGCAACACCCTTTACTTTTATTATAAAAGCTTCTTGCTTCTCCATACCACGTATGGTTTTAATTATCTCTATCATTCCTCTGACAAAGTTCTCCTTCCCAGGGTAAAAAGGTTCCATTTCTTCAGTTATCCCTTACGTGGGAGCCACTCTGAACTTGGAGCTCCCCTGTCCGTACCTCCTCCCGTTCTACCCCTCTTTTTGTGAATGTGAAACCTTCACCACGCTCAGAAATTAGACGTACAGCTCAAAACACCTTCACTAAAATAGTTCTTGTCTTCCTGAGTCACCAGGTCTACCCAACTCCAGCACCACAGCCTGGCTCAGAAAGAGCAGGAAAAAAAAAAAAAAAAAAAAAAAATCACCTGCCTTGCTATCCCCATTTCCTTCTCTATTTTACATAGAACGTCCATACAGAATTTAGATTACACAGCTCAGAATGAAAATTAGACATCGATGGTTTCTAGGTTGGGACCTCTCCGGTTTTGGGTCAGGGAAACACTTGGGTCCAACACACCAAACCAGCATACGGGACGCGGGCAGACACAGCCTCGCTGCAGCACTCGCAACAGCAAAAAATTCCTGCAATTCTTCTGCTTTCTTTCTCTACTTCCTATACTTGATTCCCAAGAGAAAACCTTAAATATGCAAAATTCAAACTGGAACATTTTAGACACTAATTGCAGTTGACCTTTACATAGGAGTTTTCTGTTTCAATACCGCTGCTGAAGTGATGCATAAAAATCAAACATGTCTTTTGCACTTTCTGAAGACAACCTGGTGCTGAAAAGCATTTTTTTCTCTCTCTGCCACCTTTTCTCACAGTTTACACAAGGTGACAGGTACGTTGCACCGCAGTGGGAGTTATGCCAAGCTGATGATCCCAGTATCCTGTCCCAGAGAACATTTTTCCAAAATGATATACATGATTTACAAACATGGTATAACAGTGCAACTATTAGAAGGCAATTAGTCATCTGCAAGGATAAGTGCTATAAAGAACGTGATTTAAGTGAATTTACACCAGCATCAGCAATAAAGAGCCCCCAAGCTTAACCTCTAGCTCTTCAATGCTTGACTCCATCTCTACCACCTTCCCATGCACTGAAGCACAAGACTTCCCACATAAAAAAAGTAATTTAAAACAAACTCTTTCCAGCTTGGGCAAAACCATGTGTACACATGCTCATTTCAATAATAAAGTTACAATCTCCAGCTCATCTTCAAGTAACTGAAGACATCTAAATGTGAGACCTAAATACACCAGTCCTGAAAGATATTCCCCAAGTTGGTTTGTACCAGCTGAACAGTGTAGGGAGAAATAAATCATTTCCAAGTGAGACTTGTTCTGTGATCGCATCTATCTCAGGCCCATGACTGGGGGACTTACTTTGGTCTATTTACAGTAATCATATACTTTAACACAACCACCTTCACCCACCAGACAAATAAAATTTCACACTGGAAAACAATAATGACACCGAGTTAATATTTTCAGTATTAAGTTATTGTCACAAACAGCACTTGACCTTCACTGCAATTTCCATACAGCTTGCAGGAAGCCACCTGAGTGCGTATAAAACGTAATGAATAAAGAAATATTAAAAATGATAGAATGTTATTAAAGTAGGTCACAATTCAAACAGCACAATTACAGGAAAAAAATGATGTTTGAAACCACATCACTCACAATCCTCCTCGCACTGGATGAGCTACTCTATAATTTATTTTGCTTAACAACAGCTTCTGTCCACATTCTCTCTCTCGTTATCCCCAAAGACTCCGTTAATGCAGCCCACTGTGCCGCATGACAGCGTAATGCCCACATGAGGCATGAAATGTCACAGATCACAGCTTTACACCTGGCCAACATAATATATTCATCAAATTCTTTCACGCGGTGGAAGCATTTGTTGTTATTTTGTGGGTCAAGCCACACACAGGCAGATGGAATGGGCACTTTATTTACATGTGAAGTCCCCAAGCCCATTCCCTTTATTTATGACAGATAAAATCTGCCCTTACGCAGTCATCTAAGCAGCTCTGGACCGGAGACATTGTTATTTTACAAAGATAAGGAACAGCGGTTTTCTCCCAGGCTTATAGACAACGGTGAACATTAATTTTGTTCTTTAATATTATATTCAGTATATTCAAAACATGCTAAAAAGCTCAGAGATGGGGTTTGGGTTGCATCCTTAGAGGAGATTTGTGCAATTTAGGCTCACCTGCTCGTTAAAGCAGCTCTTAGAACTGCTCACTCGCACCTGGCCCTTGTGAAATCCCCCACGTTCTGCAAAATCTGCAGCCCGGGCCTGTCCAGCACAGCTCGGGCTGCTCACCTGCCTGCTCTCCAACCTGGAAAGTGTTGGAGTTCGGAAAACACAGAGTCCAGATCTTGGCTCTGCCTCCACAGTCTCCAAAACAATCCAAACCGCCCACAAGATCATGGAAAGACTTAGAAAGGAAGTTACTGGATGTAAAATTTATCACTTTATATTTGCATGGCCTTAAAACAGCATTTTGAGTTACCGAGACCAATGTTTTAAGAGGTTTGGGGAGATTTCTGCATGAACTTTGTTATAAGGAGAGCGCTAATCCTTCAGAGTTATCCTGTACCTGTCTGGCATGTGGCCATTAATGAATAGGGCACCTTAGCAGCTTCCTTGTGTACCAGCCCCAAGGAAAATAAAATCTCAAGAAAGATCTTTCATCACGGCAGACAAAAAAAGCCCTACTGTTAAATTGGTCTTCACATTTTGTTAATAAAATTATACAGTAAAGTCTGGAGGCAGATCTAATTTGAGCTCTCGGCATCTGCCACTGTCTCGTGACCTCCAAGACAAACTGCAAATACTTTGACTAAGGGGCCAAGAGGCAGCCCAGCAGTCGCAGAGCAGCCCTGCGAATTCCCAGATCCATGTGCAGCATCCCTGAACCTCCGGAATAGCTGAACACCCCTGCTCCCCCTCCAGGAACACGCTGCCATCCTATTCCTCTCCCAGCTTGAATACCCACATGTACTTCTATTAAAACACATGCAGAACTCAGTAATAATTTTTTTAAACAGAGAAGACTTAACTATTTTTCTTTGAAAGGATTCAAATTCAGATAGCCTAATGGAAGAATATTATTAGAGAACAAAATATTTTGCGCATGAATTTCCTTCTCGCAACACCAATTACTTCTCAGCAAGTTTCCCCACCTCGAACTCATGCAGCACCCAGTTGTGATAACTGGGGCTGCCACCATTGAGAACATGAAACTAACAGTGTTTATGCAAAGAGACTACTGATAATATGAAAATAATAATAATAATCAGGGGATGAAGAAGATGGTGTAAGAGTCACCTGGAAAAAAGTTATGCAGAAAAGCCATACCAAGCAATGCAGAGTGTGTGGATGTCCCTTCAGATTGGTGGTGCATGATGAGGAGAGCGTCCGGATGCAGGGAGCTGCAAGGCAAGAGCACCACGAGGTCCTCGGGGTGCAGCAGAGGAGCACACGTTGACCGAGGCACCATCTCCTGCCAGGAGCAAAGCGCTGCTGCAGCTCAGACCGTCACGGGAGATGTGAAATATACCCCTGACCGGTCATCGGCGGCTCTTGCAGGAGTAAAGGTGCTAACTAACATGTCCTGGCCACTATCCAACTCGGATAATTACGCTGTGCTTCCTCAGATTTCCCTTACGCGTTTGGTTGTGGTTGTTTTTCTTCATTTCTCTTCCCAACGCCTCCTGTGCAAGGCTGCTAGCCCAGACCGGCTGCTTCCCTCCCCTCCGGAGGCCAAGGAGTCACCAGCCGTGGGCAATGCCAACGCACGCATTAGTCAGAGAAAACGCTCCGTTGAGCCACACTAACCCCTCCACCTCTCACAGAGGAGCATTTAACTCCTCAAATGAGGAATCTCACTGCGGCAAGCGAGACTTTGGCTGAAATACAGCCCTGCAAGGACAAAAGCACCAACCCTGCTCTCCTGCAAATCAGCTGGGCCATATCCTCAGCTCAAGCAACTGGATGCAGATGCTTTGATTTCAGTAGAGCTCTGCTATATTAAAGCAAGTGTAAATATTAATACGGGATTTTTTTTCCACTGTCTTGGTCTTGTTTAGGCATAGCAAGAATCAAAACAGACGTCTGCAGAACACATCAGCATCCACGTGGAGAAAAAAACTATACAACATATTCTCCTGCTTTCAGCTGGCTTGTGCAATCTCTGCAGTATTTTAATAAAAAGTGGAGAGTTCTTTGACTTTGCATACTGATGAAAAATGGAAGTGCTGTGAAGTATATGAGCTACCTGGTACATATACTCTATAGTCGGCATTCCCGGTACCGTGGAAGCAAACTGAAAAGACCTGACCTAATGCAAAGGTGATGTATGTGCCTAAGAAGAAACACTGACAAGCCCTTGATTTTCTTGTAGAACAAGCCCGAAATGATTGCCAAGACTGCTTAGTTTTTCTCCCTCAGCATTTCTTGTATATAGAACCATTTTGGCCAAAATCTTGTTTTTCAGAGGCTGCTTAAAGGGTCATTTCCATCTGCAATCCAAGTTACTCAAAAGGATACTGCTCCTTCCCTCTTCCAAGAGCTCCTACCAACGGCTGAGAGGGTTTGTTTTCCCTGCCAACCTACTCCTGCATGAAGCACAAAGCCGCAAACGGTGCCACCTACTCCCGGGGTCTGACAAAACCCGGATAGCAGCAGGGCAGCCTTTAGTACACGGGAGCATTCACAGGCAGACTGCAACCAGGCTAAGAAGGCACACCAAAAATGCATTCATTTTGCTAATTTTAAGAGTATTTTAGCGCTCCTCCCTGTAATCAACAAACTCACTTAATGGGCACCTCTCTGGAATCCACATTCGGCAGGTCCAGGCTGCGTTAGCTGTCACATCACGGTTGGTTCCTACGCAAAGGGTAGGACGGGACAACGCGGGACCTCTGATGCTTCAGGGACAACCACTCAGGTACCTCCAAGAGGCCCTCAAGGGCCTTAGTTTTAGGAACATCCTGGAAAAGGATATATAGAAGCGTGTACGTCACCTTGCAAGGCACCCAACGGAGAAGGTGCCGGGCACGAAGCGCTTGTTGGGAGGCCCCTTCCTTCAGATGAGGCCAGAGCTGCCCCTCTGCGCACGTGGCACCGTATTCCAGGGCTTTAGTTACCGCGTTGAGCAAACAGAGTCCTCCTCTCTCCCCTCGAGCAGTTTATACACTTAATTCCATTCTAGGAGACACACGCTTGTTTACTAAAGCAAACAAAAAGCAGTAATGAAGTACGAGCGGCAGTCGTAGAGGAGGAAGCATCCTGCTCGCCTCGCTCGGAATTAAATTTTTACCACCAAATATTGACATTAGAAGGTAAGTAGCTTAGCTCACTGTCTGCTCCTCGCACCTCCTCAGGCTGCGTCGGAGAAGGCGGCGCGAGGCTGCCGGAGGGTATGCGACGACCTGCGACGCGAGCGCCGCATCCCGCGGAAAGCAGCGCCTAAAATCCGAGATTGCTCTGAATGAACCTGCATCACTCCGCTTGCCAGCAGCATCGGCCCCAGAGATCTCCTTCCCTTTTATCTTTCCTCTGCCTTCCCTTCATTCCCTGGACCAGCACAGACCGTAACGGTGCACAGAGGAGAACGATGGTATCGCACACCCCTGCTCACCAGCAGAAACTCCTCTCAGCTAAGGAGATACAGGCAAGCATAAGAATTTATTGTCAATTAAAAAAAAAAAAAAGAAAAAAAAAGCCTTAAGAACCTGTTGCCAAAAAAGAATGCGAAAGGTAACTTAATCCATATTAATTTTTTTTTTTTTGATTTTTTGGCTTAGATTTAGCACTTTCATAAAGACCTACAAGGAGTTCAACCACACAATTAAAGAGCACAAACAGTTCAACGTAGATTGCTTAAACCCACCATAATTATTTCCCACAGAACCACTTAAGCCCTCTGAAGATAGAGCTGCAGCGTTGGAGGGTTATTGGCTCCAAGGACCTTTTTAATATGGCTGGATTGTAATACTGCAGTGCAAAAAACTCTCTAGTCATAATAAGAAATGTAGCTCAGGAGCACGACTTGAGAGCACTGGAAAAAAAAAGAAAAAAAACCCACGTTTACTCCAATTTGCAGTCATTTAATAAAGGCATTATTTAACAAGATCAGTTAAAATGACTCTCCTCGAACGCTGTAACAGCATAAGCTCTGCTCACGAGACTCCCGGGGCGCTGAAACTAAATTCATTTGGCCAAGCCAAATATTCCAAGCAACCAGCAGCATTAGAAAGGCCATATTTAAAAAGGAGAAAAACATTTAGTGACAGAGTGTGGGAAAAAAAAATAAAAGAGAAGGGGGAAAAAAAAAGGAAAAAAGGAGCTTTTCTTCATCCCTCCCTCATTTTACTTGAACGCAAAGCAAATTGCATCCCCCCCACATCGCAGGGCACATCCCAATCCCGCGCGTGCCCACCGCCGGCCGAAGCCCATCTCTCCTCCCGTACTGCCTCCCCACGCCGCCCTGCCTAATTAGCCACTCACCTAATTGATTAATGGCCCGAATTTGAGGCAGGCGCCGCGGAGGAGGCGGCGGGGACCGCGGGCACGAGCGGCTCCGGCTGCTGCTGCTC
>JAWLRI010000763.1:702155-757590 GCA_034781795.1 Crypturellus tataupa | reverse complement strand
CGTGGGCTAGTATTTATTATGCATAAAACTTACTCATTTCCCTCCGCTTCTTAATAGATCTCAAGCTCTCAAGATATTTGTGGCTGAAATAAATGAGCGAGAACCCATGAATCGGTGTTGATTTGGGCTCCTTCCACTGCTCGTCCTCCAAACGCCCCAAGCAAAATCAAGCAAAACAGCAAAAATGATGCAAGGAAATTCAATGGGTTGAGACCGTATAAATCGCCACGTTACCTTTATGGCAAACCAAACAGTTCACAAGAGCACAGCGAGTGTGGGAAAAGGGACGCTTTTTGCTGAAAGAGATATTAGCAGAAAAACAGCATTGAAGCTACAGAACTCAGCACAAGAAAAAACCCATCCTGCTTATCACCACTTGCCATTCGGTTTGGTTTGCTGCAGAATATTCCATTTGCTGCAGAATATTCTCCCTGGCAAGCTGAAGGAAAGGGAAGGTTTGCTCTCAAAGAGCGGTCCCGCACAATGGCCTAGAAATGATGAGATTTTTGTCCCCGCACAAAGAATTGAGCAAAGTAAGCAGAAGATCATGATTTTTTTTTTGCTGTCACTGTGTGGTTTCCGTTTTTGTTGCTGTTTTCTGTATAGCCTCATGATCTCCAGCATTTGCTCCAATATTCAAGCTAAAAAGCTCATGATTTCCTTGCCATTCAGTGTAACCGCAGGTCTCAGTCTAGCGCTACGCTCAAGCACCTCTTCACTTAATCCCCTAATTTGCAGGGGGATGATGAGGATGGGCCCTGTTCAGCAATGCAAATCACCAAGAGGGAGATACTGCCAGGATTAGCATAATCTGGCTGCTGCAGCTATTCAATTTGGAGACTAAAGGGCGATTAAAGCAATTTTCCTAGTCAATCAATCACTTTGATCGACTTGACAAAAAAAATGGGGAGTAAATCAGAGTGCAAATTAATGAAATCAGTGGAATTATGTCACACTGCAGCACTGCGAATGAGACCTCGCGTTAGGAACCTTCCCCTCTTGCTCGGAAGGGAAGTCAACAAAGCTAACGAAGGAAACGCTCTAATTAGGAGTTGATCAAAGCACTTTACGCCATCAAGCACTACCATACAAAGCAGCACTCGTAGGAACTCTTCAGGAAATAAAGAGCAATGAGGTTGCTTGAGACATCACGAGGTGCTCGGCAGAGCCAGGAGCCCAAGGTGACGTGTCACCATCCATCCTAATTGATCGGAGAAGCTACCTGAGAAAGCAGGAGGGAAAAACAGGCACTGGCTAACGCTGATCCAGGCTCTGCTTGCACTGCCGGCTTCATCTGCCAGCAAATCCAAGCACAAAACCTCCTTCCTCCCTCTTCCTGCTGTCAGCACCATCTCGCCGCGGGTCCCCACCAGCACAATTACATGCTCCATCTCCTTCCCTCTCTAACGTATCGTCTCGTATAATGAAGGTGTTTGTAAATATTAATTGTGCGAGGACCTTCGGATGGCAGGCGGCTGCTGGAAACGAGGGGTTTGCACTGGAGGAACGCACAGGGCCTGCTGCGCAAACGGAGCCTGCAGAGCACGAGCAGCGTCTTGCTGGGGTCTCATCCTCACTTGGACTTCTCATCCCCCACCTCGTTCATCCCTGCTGCAGTGTTAATGAAACAGCGTTAGCTCCATTTACTGCAGGTGATTTCTTAATAACTGATTCCCGTTCCTCTAATAATCCATCCCCACCCTGCTCACCCCGGTACGCGCCGAGCCGAGCGAGCCGTGGTGCAGGTTCTGACACTGACGAGCGCCTCTTTTTGATCACCTCCGGTTTTGTGAATCTATCACACACACATCAAACTCCAGCACAAAGTAAGGGAAGCGTTAATTAAAGCGTATCAAACGCAGCCTTGACAGGACTGTGATTTAAGCATAAAACTGCCTGAAGAATTGTGATTCAATATTTTAGTTTGTAACCCACTTTTTATACCCGTGTACAGAACTGGGGAAAAAGGAAAGGCTTTTTCCCTCCCCTTCTTCTTCATGTGTTTTATTTCATCTTCCAGCCTGGCTGGTAAGTCTGTCTCAGCATCATCTAGGAAAAAAAAAAGTGACAAATTGCTCAGAGTTGAAAGCGAAGAAAAACTTGTAAACAAGTTACCTCTCCTCATACTCTGCTCCCTATTGCCACAGGCGCAGGAGCGATAGTTTCTCCTCCACCTCTAGGTCTGAGAATTGCTGTAGGCTCTACAGCACTCTGTGAGGTTTTATTTCCATAAGGATTATATCAAATTGAAGAAATATATATATATATTTTAAAGTATAGCCATTCTGAAAAAGCGAGCAGCTTTAGCCACCTTGATCATTAGGGAGCACTGCGAGTTGACTTACAAAAGGTTTGCTTTGAGCGTTAATCTGGTGGGGATACAAAGGCTTTGGAGTGAAAATCTTAAGATTAAGAACACTTGTGAGATATTCAATACTCCCTGCTTAAGGTTCTGCTGGAACCTGAGAAAGACATGAAAATTCCAAAGAATACAAATTGAACAAACCTTTCAATATGGGTTTATATCTATCTAACATAAGTCATGTAACTGCTGAACACCAGGATGGTAAAGCTGAGGCTGCAGGAGTAACTCGGGGGTGATCCAGCAGGCCAGCACTGCATGTGCACACCCAGAATATCCTGCATTAATTCTTTAAGTGCTTCCTGGTCTACCTCCCATCTTTTAATGTCAGGAAGGCTTATTAGGAGATTGGAGAGGCCAACAAGGGCAGACATTGACACCAGAGGAGGTCAGAGCCCCAACCTGAGAGTCGGAGCCCGCTGGGAGGATCAGGCTGGATTCCCTTTAATAGCTCAACCCTTCTCCCTGGCGCAGGATTTACCCATCTTCTGCTTTCTCTTGATTTCAGGCTAGACTTTCTTTTCTTTTTACTTATCTGTACGTATTCACCCTCCATTCCTCTTCTTTGATATGTAAGGAAGACAAATAATGTCTCTTTTGTCAGTAGGACTTCATCACTTGTATTTTTTTTGAGAAATTTTTTTTGTCTTAGTGTTCCCACTTAGGTGCCACCGGTACCCAAAAGCACCTACCACATGCGCCCTGGCCCTGTGAGAGGATGCTCCTACCCCAGAACAAGAGGCAAACTTTCCCCTAGGATGGAAAGGACCTTCCCTAGAAACTCCCCATTCTTTCCCTGCAAACATAGGGCTGGCGCTGGGCTCAGTTCCCAATCTCCTGCAGCAGCCGCACTCGGAGCCCTCCGGATACCTTCAGTTTTGTGGTGAGCTTCAGCGTGCTGCTCCTCCCTCGGATGTGACACGGAATGAAATCTCATTCACGACGGGATTACTGTTATTATTACCGAGCTGGATGCATTTGAAAGGGTGCAGATGTCAGAGCGTCGCTCCCATACATCACTTTCCGCTCCTCGCCATCTGATCCTAGAGTCTTCAGTCAAAGCAGTTGCTGCGCTCTCCATTATCAGCTTCAAGTTTCTTTCTGCTGACCCAGTTTAATTTGAAATGAGCAGCTCCGCGTTACTCCGCACGCAAGTTATTGAAGTTTACGTGTGTCATTTGTCTTATTCCTCCCCCACCAAAAACATGTACATTTGGAAATTTGATATTCATTACTCTTCTTGACAGACCCTGATGCAGCTTGCAACAGCTCCACAAGGCTTTATCTGCATTGGCCACATTGATTTATCAGATTAATTTAACTTCTTTGAAAAGACTTTCAGTATTAATCAGTTCTATTGTGTTCTGAAAAGTAACTCTAAATGCAGAAATGTTAATTAAGATCCAGGATTCTGATTTGGTTTATTGTAAAGATAAGGGCAGCTCTGAAATTCTGTTCTGTGTTTGGTTTCCAAAACCTCAAAGAAGTTGAGGGGTCCTAGGAGCAGAAGACCATCTCAAAGACTTCTCTTCCCCAAACATACGCAGCTTGATTAGACCTCTTCCCTTGGTCTTCTCCTGCATTATCATCAGGACAAAGCAACGCACAATGACAGCGATATTAAGATAAGACTCCTTATTTCTTGGCACAGGAGAAATGAAGGCTTCCAAACAACAGGAAAATGCACAAATAGAAGAGACTAAAGAATAGATGCAGATAAAGGAGATAGATTAAAACAAAACTAGAAAGTACTGGAAAGGGGGATCATTCTTGAGCAAATGGTATTAAAATGCACATAGCGTTTCTGTTTTTTAAAGTTTCCCTCCTATCCTCAGTTAGGGCCATCATTGCTTCAAGAATAACACCTCGGTTTTCCAAGTAAACATGAGCTGGATCAAAATGAAGTGAAATCCTGGATTCTCGTCCTTCTGCAGGTGATGTTAGTGATGCTACAGCATCGCTACAGTCTGTCCTGTTGGGAATTTCCACCCCTCGGTGGAGAGGAAGGGTTGGGATTCCCTGTATGTTGCTGGGGAAGCCACCACAACTGTTGCTTACAGGAATTTTTGATTTGCTCTTTGCGTTCAAAACATACATTGACATAAGGTGAAGAATCTACAGTTAAAGGATATTAGAGAGTCAATTAGTGGCTTCTTTATGTTTTAAAAAAAAAATAGAAGTGCTTATCGTCCCTTCTGCAGCTCTGCTGTGTTGATACTAAATCATATGTAGTCTGTAAAGAACTTTCAGATCAGAGATTCGAAGCAGCCCTTATAAATAATTTAAATGATTTATATAATTAGATTAGAATGCGCTATACTTCTTTTTTCCTGATAATTTCAGACATGAGTGCCTGTTATAAATGTGATCCCTAGTTGGAGACAAGCTGCATATTAAACAATACTCGAAAAAAAATGTTTGAAAATGGCTTTCTAGACACAGTGTGTGTTTCAGGGTTGTGTCACTGCACTGATTTCATACTCCGCGCGGGACCAGAATGTGACCCTGTGTTTCCTCATCTGCCACTTGCTTGACCTGCTGTTTCCAGCTGAATGTGAGCACAGCCTCTCTCGTTTTATTGTGATAACTGTTCAATTTAAAAAACAACCTTAAAATTGATGTACTGGACCAGGGCGAGGGCCCCTCTATCCAGGATTCTTCCTGCTTTACCAGTGATGCGACCCCACTGGAAAGGGAATGGCTGGGGCTCAAATAAGACCCGAAGAGAGCGGGATGAAGCTGCGGGAAGGAGCTCGGCTCTACCAGCAGCCCCGCAGCAGCTGGAGGAAGGGGAAGGCATGGAACAAAGTCGGTTCTGCTCACGGAACCGCTCCGTTTGGCATCGCTCTCGGAGGGTTTTGTGTGGATTAATAAACAGCGCCCTGAGGGAAGGGGCTGGAAGAGGCTCCGGCAAGACGCTAGCCCTTCCTTACCTGGGAGAGGAGCCAGCAGCCGCACAGCAGTTATGGAATAATCTGCCCGTTGGGAGGCTGCTGCTTAGCTCTCATTAGCTGAGGTGGGGTGGGACCTTCAAGCATGAAGCACAAATCTAGGAATTCTAGAGGCATCAAGAATAAGAAATCTACTATTAGCATTGTTTCTGCTCCTCTTAATTGACTATAATGTAAAGATATTAAAAATGTTTAAAAGATACTTTTATTCCATAAAAGAGTCCTCTCTGCTGGTTATCGCAGGTAAATCTGTTACAACGTTTAAGGAAAATTAACTCATGTCTTAAATAATTCATGCATTTTATTGGGTCAGAGGCTCTTTCAGATCTGATGCTCTGCCAATGGAAGTGGCACAGACACAAATGAGAAATCAGACAGGAGCAGCATCCATAAAGTTTGAAACTGGATCTAATCCAGGCTTCTTAAGGTGGCCGTGGTCTGACAAAAAGCAGGTTTTTAGGCTCGCTCTCCCTGAAATCAACGCAGGTTTTTCCAGCAGGTGCACTGCAGTCGAGTCATTTTATAAGAAAAGCTACATTTTGGCACAGTAATAAGGGGCTGTAGAAGGTTATTTGAATGCAGGCAACAGTTTAACCTGACCATCAGCGTTATTAAACCTTCCTGCAGCATCAGAAAGCAGTCAGCACCGACTCCTAAAGCTGAAGCCATTGGCACCGTGGTCCACTCCTTCCCTGGATCACACACACGTGGGGGCTGCCAGCGTGATGAACTGTGCCAGCCCTGCGCTTGGTTTATATTGCAGACAAACATTCACTGGAGATTAGGTCAGGGCCACCAAACTCACTTTACTCCTGACCCTAAGCCAGTTCTAGATCCCTTTTTTTTTTAAAGATGAAAAATGACTGCATTAACCCACGTGCTGCAACAGCAAGAAACAACTTTCCGTTCTCCTGCCCTTGTAAACCAGCAGAATGTAGTCCAGGATGAGCTAAAATCCTGGAAAGGAACCTTGCAGATCAATTGCTACCAGGGAATTGTCTCTGCTGGAAGCACTCCAGGGATGGTGGAATTAATTCAGCCGGGGTGTTGCAAAAGGCATGGATAAGCAATCCCACATCCATTTGGGAGAGGTGGTAATGCGGCACTACACTGTTCAGAGATAATCAAATGTCAGCTTGGCAAGTGTGCTGATATGATCATTAAAAGATGGGCTGTATTCCATGAACACTCCCAGGTTTTTCATGCCTTGGGACGGAAACAGCTTTACCTCACTTTGGAAATAAAATAAAAAAAAAAAAAAAAAGAGTATTTTGCATACATAATGCTCTTTTATCCCCAAAGACTTTGCTTAATATGGACTGCATTTATAAATAGACTAGCAGCAGGTGCCAGTGGAGTTAGGAACAACTAGATGTAGCCTGGTGCTATGTGGGCAGTGGAACCTGCTTGCAGGTGCAATGAGGATCTCGGCGCAATGAGGAACACGTAAAGGGCCAAAGGATTTGGGTTCCAGCACTCACCGTGTGTGAACTCGAGGCAGACGTGAGAGAATGAGAGTGGAAAAGAGCAGGAGTGATGGCAGAGAAGCTCTCCCCAGGGGCTTGGTCGTGCACACACCATTTACCTCCTTGTCACCGTACAGCAGCTTCCCCAATTTACCGGGCAACAGAAGGCACGTTCAAGCAATGGCCCAAGATAGAGTTATAGCTATAAAGCTCAAATACCAGCTCACGCCGCTCTGATGCTGCCAGTTAGATTTCCAGAAATATCTTAGATACACAGTCTTTGTGCAATGGGCACCTTGTTCAAAATGAAAAACAAGAATTCAGTTAGATAGGTGAATACGTGCTCCAAAAAGAAGCATGAAACCTATCACAAAACTCCTCCCATCTGGAATGTGACCCTGCCATCATATTAAAAATACATATTACCATTTGTTTAATACTTGCAGTTATAAATGAGTCCCCTGAAGTGACCTGATTCCAGTACATACCGCTCTTACAAACCTACTCAAGCCGATTCCCTGTTCAATCTACTTCTCCAAAGAGGCATCATCATAAGTCAAGAGGTTATATGAAGACTAACAGGATGCTTGGAGTACATCTACTTCTTAAAAAGAGGCAAAAAGTGTCTAAAAGACAAAGCCTTGGGGTTATTAAAAACTAAAGCAAAACTAAGCCTTAATATTGTTATTACTTCTTACAGAAGAATTTCTTTAATGCAGCCAACTGAACTAATCCACCAGCATAATAAATGTATCATTACTTTAAAAGAGGATAAGGCAGCTTGTTTCTCACTCCTCCGCTAATAGACAGCAAATGGTAACTTATTTCACAGTGAAGCAAGACAGACGGATCTATTTTACACGCACGACATAAGCTAACGGAGAGCACGTTGGCCAGCAGCAGCTCCGTTCCCATTAAGCAGCATTTACAAATAAGGGCTCATAGCAGCGGTAATGAATGCATATAAAACATATTCCCCCATTACATATGTGACCCTCTGCCCTCCCAGGAAGATAAGGGGGTCAAGGGAATAGTCCAAGTTGACAATGCTGAATGTGGAAACTACTGTTATTAAACACGGCAATCGAGAGCTGCTCATACAATGACAAAGCGGCACTTAGACCAAAGGGGAACAGAAGGCCAACAAAATCTGCTTGAGCGGGACCATCGGCCAGGGCAGAAGAGCAAAGGCAGTAAACGTTTGACAGAGGCAATTTAACCAATGGGTTAGGGAAGAATAAGTAATGTGGCAAGTGAAAGTGAGGATATAAAACAAAAGCAAAGCAAAATGAAGGATTTCAGCAAACACATTGCCCAGCTCGTAAACAGAGGTGCTGGAATCACAGAAGGCCTGAGTCACTGTGCAGTCGGTTGGGAAAGAAAATTGGTATACAAAACCTGTGCCTTCACACAGAAACCTATGGAAAGGTATATTACCCAGGAAAGGTGTAAACAAGATTAACAAAAACCGCAGGTGCAATGTGTAAGTGGAAAGAATTGATTTTTAAGAGGAACTTTGTGCTTCCCGGGATAGCTCCTGATGGTGTTTTCATTGCTCCAAGAGTATCCGTGCATTCCCAAAGGTCAGCAACAGGGCTCCGCTATAAGCAGAGAGGAAAGGACATTCCCTCCCTGTTCAAATTATATCAACTTGTCAAACAAAAGTTCTTAACCACCAACTGCTTCCTCGAAGGTCATTTGTGGCGACTTACCGCAACAGTTCTGCATAAGCACAAACAAGTAAAATACGTGTTTAATGCTCCTTGCACAGCTTGCGGCCCACCACGTAACCCATCCCGTTTCCTCTTGCAAATCCTCCGATCAACAAGAAAAAAAGATTAGAATTTATTGAAGCAGGTCCAGAAGCCCCCAGATGGCAGACGATTGCAACAGTCATAAGAAAGAAATAACACGGCTAAGTCAAAATAAAGCTTACAAAGCCATTGCTAAACTCACCGAACCCGGACTGGATTTGAAAAAGGAAGAATTACGCAGCAGCAAGCAAACAGAAATGAAAACCCTGAAGACTCCCCTGAACCAAGGAGCAACCCGGCTTTGGGGACCCCACGCGTGGCCCTGTGGTGGAGATGGTTGCTCTAATGCCCCCCCAAAAGCAGAGGCTCAAGGGCCAGTCCCTGACCAGGAGCATTTGGTGTTTTACAGGGCAATAAGGTAGTAGCAGCAAAAAAACTTCAAATATTTCCCTGAAAATTCACTCCATAATTAAAAAGGATGGGATTTAAAAAGAAGGCTGGGATTCACCTCTTTTTCCCCATGACTTCTGCCTCACAACTATCCGTCCCTGGATGGTCTATGGGAGGCTTCAGGGTTAGCAAGTTTTTCATCTTGGTAACATTAGCTGCAAGTTTTATAATTTTTTAAAACAACGAGCTCCTCCAACAGAAAAAAATATATAATAGTCAAAATAAACTCTGTTATCCCAGCAATCATGCTAGGACAGGAATAAGAAGCTTCAAGTTCCTGGAAATTTGTTTTGCTTTTCCTGACAAGAGAATTGTAAATCCTTCAGCCTGATGGGTGCCAGCATTGGAAGTTCACAACTGCAAAGTCTTCAGCAGCAGAAAAACGTCCTTTGCCCACGCAGACGGGATATTGGGATGTGCTACCGTTAACCTGCATTAGGGATATCTCTTATTCACACAAGTAACAGCACTGAATAACCACTGCAAGCACTAGCACAGCATATCTGAGCTTACATCTGCTCCCTATTTAGCCTATTATTGGCTTTAACTAAGTGGAGGAGAGAAATGAGATGTCATTTGAGATGGATTCTCCTACATATCTTCATTTGCAGCGTTATCTGGGATTCACACCTATTCAAATCCAGAAGACGCGCTTGCCTTAGTAGGTCTGACGTTCAGATAAGAGGTATAACATATAACACATTAGCCAGAGTATTATGTTCTCTCGAGTTCAAGACAATATTCAGTAGCAAATTCCTTCTGGGGATTTTTAAACCTCAGTTCAAAACAACCTATCTACAGTAATTCTACCCCATGACACTTCCTCACCCCAGGAACAAGTGCAAGTTGCTTTCCTTGTTTAACCACTGTCCTTCACTTCTGCCCCTCTCCCGCTGTGTGCTGTTTTATAGTATTCCTTCCATTGATACGGATTTCCTTATTTCTGCACATTAATTTCTCCTTACACTAACATTTTATCAATGCTCAACATCCAGATGAGCACAACATGCCAGAATGCAAGCGATTCTCTATTTTATTTCATGCGTATCTAGCTCAGTGAATGAACACAGTTAAGTCTTGCTACAGTTTGCTATTGTACAACGACGAGGCCTGACACCCACATGCAGGTCTACAACACTGCGCAAAAGATTCAAATAAACCAAACTGTGAAGGAGGTTGCTTTACTCATCGAGGAGCAAATTATTATTGCAGAGATGGCAGCTCTATTCAGTCACACTGTCTGCATTTACTTGCGATGGATGAACTCACTGAATAACCACAGCAAGGAAATATTTTTTAGAAAACATGAATTTAATGTACCAACACAAACATTTATGAACTAGAGAGAGACAAAGAAGCATCTTTTCTCTTTTTTTTCCCAGTCTAAACTCCTGGACCTTTCCCACATATTTACCTTCCATTGCAAAACTCAAATCCCTCCCATCTTTCTTGCATTTGGCAGTGGGAGGTTTGGTTGTTTTGAGCCTGAATAACCTGAGTTGATTCCTAATTCCAGGCTGGGGAGCTCCGGGAATCAGCAGAAGCAGCAGGGCTGGCTGTATGGACGTGCCAACAGGTTGCTCTGCAGTGGCCCAGGGGCTGCAGTCAGTGCACAGGGAGATGCACTGTTACATCGAGTTATATCAGGAGTCAGGCTGATCTCTCCATAACACTAATCACCTCCTTTCATGCAGCTGAACCCTCTCCTGTCTCTCTGGATGCTGTAGCAGGGTCATATAAGCTAGCAGATGCACAGAGGATAAACCTCATCGCCTGTTTATCACTGCTAGCACACAGGCTTCACAGAGGTGATAGGTGCTACTCCAGGAACAGCTGTAGTTTGTATCTAGGGCAAGCAATTAAAAGCAAACCCTGATCACCTGAGCTGCTGATCTCCCACCAAGGTATTGTTTATTATGGCTGCACGGAGTGGGGGGAAGGAGTCTGGTTTTCCAAAAATACTAGAATTTGAAGATTATTCTTCAAAAGCAAATGCCACTTTATAGCCCCCTGTAAAGCACTGACATATTCCCAGTTAAGAAGTGCAACATCAGAATAATTTCTTTATGTATGTCCATGCACAGGGCTATTCCCACAGTTGGCTCCTACATTTCTGGCTCCAGGTGGGAAGCTTTGGATGTGGTTAGGGCTACAAGCAGCTCTGCACAGCACAGTAGCTGGGCTGAGCACCCTGCCCTTTGGACGCTGCCCTCACCCTAGAGCCAGCCTGATTTAAGAGCGCTCAGTGCCTGGGAGCAGTCAGATCAGGTGCACTCCTGCAGCATCTCCTCTCATCTAGCTACACAGTAAAGAAACCTACTTTGTGCTCTCTAAGAATCATAGTGCAGTGAATGAGAGCTTATCTTCAAAGTTTACTGAAAACCTCAATTAAAGTGCCAGGGTAAGCACCTGCCTGACAAGCAGAATCTCTCCTCCAAATCCTGGTTCTCTTTTGACCTGATTTACAGCACTACAAAATACAACCTGAGTGGCTCCAGTTCCCCTATGTTAGCCTCGTTTCACTAATTAAAGATACATCCCGTTTTGAGAGCTGATGAAATGAGGTCAACAGGTAAGCAAGGAGGAGCAGATGAAGGGAAGTCTACGATGAAATCAGTTGACATATTCAAAATCTTAGGGAGCTTTTGTTAAAAATGCATTTTGACTAAGCAAGATAATAAATAATTGAAACAAGTTTTTTAAGCCATGATCCTCTATTCCTTTCTAAACTTCATATAGGCTTGTGACTCATTTTCTTTAAACATTAGTGCTTCTGTGACAGCTGTAATCAAAGCTGATCTTTCTGGAGTCAGAAACGAGCTTGCTGCAGCAGTCCTGGTGACAGATGTGTTTCGGGTGCTGCCTCGCTGAGTTCCAACCTAGTGGCTGCAACTGATTTACAACCTTTTTGGAATATCTGTAATATCTTTCTTGGGGGGCTGTTTAGTTATTTAAAATTCAAAAATTTGTTTTATTCATATCCTTCAATAATCCCTGCAGAGGTGCTTCTTTATCTTTAGATGTGGTTTGCAAAGCAATTTACAGATGTTATGTCTAATTACCGCCCACGAGGCTCTGCTTTGCCAGATCGTGTTACCGTCTCTGTTTCGTGACTGCATAAAACAGCAGTTCATTCGAGCTGACGCTGGACAAACCTGGAAAGGAGCAGTGAGGCCTTGACCCCATAAACACTTATGCATATGGATATAAAAGATGCATATGCTGCAAACAGACAAAACAGTCCTAATGAGTTCCCTGAGTCACGCCATGACCTGGATCAGTCCCCTGAAGCTGAGAAGTAGGAAAAATTGAAGGAACTGAAGAGTGACTGATCAAGGAGCTACAGACAGGCTAAAAGGAGGACATCAGCTGTCCGAGGACTGGCAAACATCTGTACACAGCATCGTGGCATCGTATGGACCAAGAGATGCAGAATGGGAAGTGTACAGCTGCAATATATATAAAATATAGCTTGGATTGAGCACACATTACATATGATATAAATGAACCTGCATGCACACTTAGCAAATAAAATAATTAACCTCTCTGAGGCTGCTGGAAGACACTAAGCAGGTGGACACACAAGCAGCTGATTCCATTACACAGGGAGGAACTGGAGCTGGAGCAGCTTTAGGGTTAAACTCCTTCCCATCTGCTTGATCCCCAGTCCCCAGGGCGATGCTTGCCCTGAATAAAGGTTTGTTAAGGCAGTTTCAAACCAAGCCGAGTGTCTGGACGAGGCTGAGTGCTTCTGCTCCCCACTGTTAGTCCTTGCACAAGTGGCTACGGCCACGTGCGCCAGCAGCAGCTAGTGAGACCAAGCAGCCCGCAGGAGAGCCACGGATAACCCAGCCTCTTCTTGCCCATTCAATAAAATCCACATTTTATTTAATCGGAGTCAGGATATTTGCTGTAAGTATAAAAACAAAACTTTTTTTTTTGCCATATTTTGCCAAAATATGTATTTTTAATAAGTGACAACTGTGGCAAGTGATAACTGGGTAAACAAAAACCTGGAGATGTGAAAAATAGGAACCTCCAAAATAAGCAGTTCCTGATACCACTAACCAAAGAAAGCCTGAAAACAACTACAGATGCCTTAACTCTGGAGAGCATCACTAGTGAAATGCCATTCATGTTTATAAAAAGGGGGTTATAAACCTATAAGCTGACAGAGCCTGACAAAACTCTTAGACATTCATCTCCATCCTGCTGCAAGAGACTGTCCTGGAGATGTCCTATTGATGCTGCAGGGCTTATTATTATTAGAGAATGAGAAGCCACATTTTGCTAGCTTCAGCTTCTGTCTCATTCCCTATCAGCACTTGCCCTTGCCTCCTCATTTTTGTGTGGGTTCCCGTTTTCAGTGGGAAGACACTTGCAGACGGTGTCTGCAAGTAAATTCCCCCTCATCTGAAATCATCCCAATCAGACTCACAGAATGAGCCATGATAGAGAGCACGAGGTGCATGTCAAATCACAGCGCTCTCCTTCTCATCCGGACTTATTACCCAGGGGAAAATGCAGAACACGGCCAACTTTATCATGCAATTTCTGTTGCTTATCCACTGATCCAACCTTTCATGAAACGAAAGCCAAAAATCAAGGTAGGCTTTAACAGTAGACATTTTATGTTGATTTCCTTCCTGAATATATTTCAACTGATTTTTTTCCTTTTGTTAAGATGCGATCTTGCAACCAATTCAAGATATCCAAAGAAATGGTCAATGCTCACATACTGCCTACAGTCAGTTTAGGCTCTATTTCTGATATGCATCGGGTTATAGGCACTTTAACACTGTGTTGTGCAGCATATAGCTTAGAACTGATCAGCTGGCTGGTTTGCAAGGCTTAGGGAAATTTCTTCAAGCACTTCAAGCTCTTCCACATCCAGAAAACATTGGACTGTCTCACTTGGTGGTCCCGTGCTCTGAGGACACGGTTAATGAGGCCTGTGTTAGGGGATGGCTGCATGAACACCCTCCTGCAGGGCTAGGGCTCACAGCATGGTTGGAAAGGGAAAGGAAAGGCACCAATTAACCTCTTAGTTAGCAAGATGAATGTTTGGTGGCCACCAAAGTCACAGATTTACCCACATCCTCCTTACTGCTGGATGTAGGTGCTGGAGAGCCCAAACTGCAGAGGTAGGGGGTGCCGGGGCAGGGAAGTGATTCAGCCACAGCAGGAACCACAGAGCTGGGATCTCAAGTCCTTCCTTTGGAGATGGAAGTCCATCCCAGGAGATGTCTACAGCAAGATGTGCTGCGTAAGAGCACATGCTCATCGAGGTCAAGTACTGCAAGGGCAGCACAGCTAAGGAGCGACCGTGAGAACTTCCCCTCAAGGAAGGGAGAAATGGGGTCTCCAAACAGGACCCGAGTGACCAAGTCCTCTTTGCCACCACTCGTCACGTTCCTTGGGCACGTCAGCTTCCCCATTGCACCTGGTCAAGGCAGCTCAGGGCTGCTGGTGCCCTCGGCCCTGCTGCTCGTGGAGGGTGAGCAGACATCTCCCTTGGTGCACAAGAACTGAGCATCGTGTCAGCGAAGCTCTGGGAGAAGCTGTTTGAAGATTTTGTATATTTATTAAGTAAGGGTGAAATTCTCATGCCAGTTACCACCCACTTCGCTTCCTTAAATACATGTCTTAATTAAAATCATTTTTAAAACCGTTCAAAACCATTTTTCCCCGAAGTCAAACAACATAATGGCTCTTCATGCTGACCCTACAGAGACTGGCATACGCTTTATGCTCTGCTTCTAGTCCCATTGACTTCAACGCTATTATTGCTGGCAAAAAAATTACTATTAAGAAAATTAGTCCTAGAAGTACCGGGGGTCTTTAGTGCCGATAAGAGACCAGGTGCAGCTTCCTCATTCTGAACAGCAAAGCAAGCTCTGTGCTGTTAAATAACCATCAGCAATGTGGCATAACTGATGTCCTTGCCCCTGTGCTCGTTCCTGCCCCTGCGCCAGCTCCTCTGTTGGACACGTTCCCCTTCCGTGTTACTTTTCACCTGGGCAGGATCCCCAAGGAGGCTCCCTGCACAGCTGTGCTGCCGTCTGTGCTGAAATACGGAGGGGCAAGGGCTGCTTAACCCCTCTGCATGCTGAGGGGAAGCTCCCTGGAACTGTGACCCGTCCCGCCGTATTTCACAGGGTGGTCTCCAGCAGCCAAAATGCAAAGTGTTCTGCTTTAAGAGCAGATAAGCAAGCAAAAACAAGGTAAAAAAGCTCACCTTTAACCACGGTCGTCTATTACGGGCTTGGTTTTGTAATGTCAACCTATTAATTACACCAGAGAGGCAAATCTTCTTAGATAACATATTCTGTAGGTTTTACTGCATTTCTTCAGCTTATACAATGTGAGAGGGGAGTCTCTCAGCAGGTGCTAGCGAGAGAAAACGCTAGCAGGGTAATTGATCTCTACTTGCAAAAGAAAGAGAAAGAGGCTAACACAGAAATAATACTCTTTCCTTACAGAGTAGGCTTCGATAATGAAATTAAGACTTCTAACACAAAGCTATAAAGAGTGACAAATATCTCCTGCAATTCTTAATTTGTGTTAACCCCCTGACTCCAGCAGGTCTGGAACTCCTGACATTAAGTGCTAATGCATTTAGCATTAAACATACATGCTAAATGCATTAGAATTATGCCATGCTAATGGAAGCATTCATGGTCTGTCCAATAGGTCAAGTATTTGCTTCACTTGAGTGTTTACTACTAGAAAGGCAGCATTTCAGCATCAAAGTCCTGTCAGAAGCTTAAATGATCTTTATTTAGAGAAAGTACATTGCATTATCCTGGATTTCATTGTTTTTTTCTCCCATTCTTTTCAACTTTTCAGCTGAAGATTGCCGTTTGAAAGGTTACTCTAATTAACATCTTACCGCTAGCTCATTCATATGGAAGGTGCATATATGAAGAACTAGTCTTTTGTTTTGTTACATCTCTAAAGAGCTATCTCGTGGATTTAAAAAACAAGGAGCTTTACATCTATTTTATACATAGTAGGAGTAGACAGGGCTGTTGTGAATCTGCTCATTTAGCATTTGAGTTCAGGGGTCCAAAAGATGAGGAACAGATAATAGATATTAAATAAGCCTATAGATATTGTTATCCCAATAATAGATTTATCCATTATCATATATATATCGTTATCAAATATATATCACTGTATCAAACAAATACACTAAAAATAGTTGGGCTATTGGAGCACATAAAAATTGACCTGGGTCACTGGAGGATTCCCTGCGCCAGCTGCCAGGTATCTCCTGCCAGGTATCTTCTAGAAAAGATCTGACCTCTACGCACAGAAACAAGGCTGAAAAAATCCTCAAGGAAAACACCGCATTACAGCTGAAGATAGTAACACCGTAATTTCCCAGGAGCAACTGAAGGGAGAAAGAAACAGGGAAAGCAAAGGAGGGGTGAGGAGCTCTGCATTAGACAGAGCACCTGGATGGCAGCGTGGGGCAACGGAGAGAAGAGGAGATATTGCCAGGCATAACAACGTGGTGAGGGTGTGTTTGCTTTTTAACTATGCTATTAGTCACCTAGTTGTTGAGAACTAAGCATAAATCATCCTTGTAGCCATGGAAAACGCTCAGTATTGCCCTCTGGATCTCTGGTTACAAGGTAATGAAGTTTTCTCTGCACAAGGAAGCTGCTGTGACACCTGATTTAGAGTTGCCATGCAGGCAAATGAGGCAGTTGTCTATGGGAGCAAAATACACGGCCCAGCAAATGTTCTGCCAGTGACACGTTTTCAGGGCTGCCCAGAGCCGCAGGAGCTGATAACGGATGGCATCTGCATTTCAGAACAACCCCCTAAACATCTCCTGTTATTCACAGCTGACAAAGCATCACTAAGACATGCTGCTTCGGATTTTTACCTGTCAGGCTACATTCCTACCCCTGCGATGCATCCGCCTGGAAAACTCAGAGAGACAATTTTATGATGGGAGAAATAAGCCAGCACCTGAACCTTTGCAAATGAGAAAGCACATGAGTTAGTCCATGTTCCCCCTGAGCCACATAAGCTGCCCCATAGCAAGGCCTTCAGTGGCTCTAGGTCCTCACTTTCTCCTCTCTGACACCCTCTTCAAGGTGAGATTCATGTCCAGATCCAAATTATGCTCAGGAATTCAGCATTAAGGAAAAAAAGACCAGTATAAATTCAGCAAGAAGAATATGGACGGAGATGGCCTTGCATGGTACCACTCACTGCCCTTCCTCAGCATCCCTCACCCTGCAATCCCGGGGCACTAGAGGGAAGATCGAGATCTCTGGAGGGACTGCAAAAGGGAGAAAGCATTTTTCCTTCTCCAGACACCAGAGTATTAGGAGGAAATAGAACGTGGTCTTTCTTATGTTCTTTTTGGAGAAAAACTATCATCAGCTGCATGAAATCACCCTGGTTGTGTGTGTTTTTCCCCATCCGGTCCCTAAACGCATCTCCTCTTCCCGACAGCGCGTCTCTCGTCGTACCCTGGTTGGCACAATGGGGCTCCGTTCTTGGTGGCCTCTTAAGAACTGCCATAAACATGATTAGTAATAATAATCCCTATTTAAGTTTCTGGAAGTATTTTTAGGCTAATGCCCAGCTTAAAAGTATAATTCATTCACAAGAATGAATGGAGCCAGCAGAGCATCAGTAATAATCCTCTCACATTACAGAAAGCACACTGAGATGTTAGAATAGCGCGGTGACGATAACTCCTCCTCATTACCAACTGCAGGCTGCAATCTGTGCGAGACATCTTTTTCAACATCAAAAAACACGGAGTTCAATGCAGGCAGGGGTAAAAGATGGAGACGGATGCCTTGCGGTACTGAATTCAAAAGCAGGATGTTTAGTGTAGGCAGAGAGATAGAGACAGCCTTTGGAAACTTCTGGTTTGGAGGGGAAAAAAAGGGAAAAATCACCTGCTAGTTCCATATGACAGAAAGGGTATGATGGAAAGATAACTCCATTAGTCAGCACATCATCAAGCGATCTGAATATAAAAGCAGGAGCTGTGCAAAGCAGTAAGAGTCCCCCTGCCTGCTCTCCCTTCACTATTCTCCCTCTCATTACCAGCCAGGACGTTCCCATCAGCTTGTTGCTTCTCTTCCTGCTTTCCTTTCCTCCAGGAATTTCCAGTGGCTGCCTGTCAAACAATTCCTCTGTCATCCAGTTTTCTACAACTATAGCTTCATTTCTGCAAACCAACCGCATTAATAAATACTGGATTTGCAGGAAAAGGAGGCTACATTTTCCAAGAACCCACTAGCATCCGCTCTTCGTATTTCTGCCATAAGCTTCATGTGCTACAGCAACCTCTGAGAGTAATGAGCAGCTTTTGAAAAATGTCATGTAAGGGAGTGACTGATTAAACTTCATGGCAAACAGGAACATTGGCTGCTTTGGTGAGTCCTTGTTCTCTCTCCATTCACAGCCCAGTCCTTCTTTGGGCCAATTATGATATATCTGAACATATACCTCAAATTAAAGTGATCTAATACACAGCAGTAATTGCTTCCCCTCACTTTCAGCAAGAAACTATGGATTAACTTGTTAATTCTCAATGCAGTGCATTGAACAGTCTTCTCTCTGCAAGGATGGTTTCAGAAGGCTCAGAAATAAACCAGAACAACATTCATTATTAAAGCTTTAAGGTTCTGTTAAGTAAACGAGAAGCTGTGCAGGTGCTCCACGACTTTGTGTTTTAACTTTTTGAAGGCTGTGGGCTGAATTTGCCTGGGTCAATTCAATTACACACACAGTCTCAGTTGTTTGTTCTAAAATAACAAGAGATGTGCAACAGGAAGGGCGAATTTACTAAAGCCTCTGGATTTTTATTGTGTGTATTGTGATACACGTAATAAAAAGCAAATGCAGAAAGAGACTCGGATGCTATCAGAACATAATCCTGGATGTGATGTGCCGACCTTCTTCCTCAGTACATTGTGGACCACTATGACGATGTGGTGTCTTCCAGACCTGAGAAATGGGATAGACAGGAGGTCACTTGAATTCTTCTATACTAGAAGTCCCTACAGAGATGCCTGCTGGAATTAGAAGCATCCTTATGCTAAAAAATTATCTACTAACCGGGAAAGAAACATAATTGTAGACCATTGTTTCCCTAGGTATCAGCTGGGGTCCACACTACTCTTCCATGCATTGGCCATGCTGTCACATCGAAGCTCCACACCGCAGCAGACCAGGCTCTCCTAACTGCTGAATACAGTTATCTTGGGCAGAGCTAAAGCGCAGAACCTTTTCCAGAGACGTTGCTGCAGTTTCCTATTCCATTCACCAGCTCTTTAGGGAAGGATGCCAACAACTCCCTGTCAGGCTTACAGTTTGCTGACATGTGTAATCGAAAGAGAAGAATAGCAGAGAGAATTTCTTTTCACTAACACAAACAAAATGCCTCAGGCATCTGAGTCATATAAGTTTTGTAAACCCCGAAGTTATAAATTGATTGGCAATTGCTCCCCTCTTAACTGCTCGGGGAATTTATCACTCAGGCATCACACTTGTACTAGGAATTGTGCAGGCGGAAATTCAGGTAGTTTCTGTCTTTTGTGTTGTAACAGCAAGAAGGAAGAAACAGCTTGGACTTTCTCTGAGTGAATTTTGAATTGTTCTATATCGTGGACAGGGCTGAAAACTGCATTTAAAAAAAGAGAAAGGAAAAAGATTAAATGTAGGGCGCCCGGTTTTTGCTGCTTCTTTAGAGGCACTTGCAATGATGTGAGCTGTCAGCCCCAGATCGCTCTCTGATAGCCTGGCTGCTTTTTGTAAAGGGAAGGAGAGGGTTATTTGACTAGCTGTATCACTGCAAAATTAATGCAGAGGAAATGTAGTCGGGATTTGGCGGTTCAATTAAGAGGCTATTTTGCATTTAAAGAAGACTCCAATGTTTGCTCTACAAATCTGTCCTTTCTCAGAGCATATGACATTTTAAGGCTGTGAACTTTAAAACAGGGTGCATGGGGATGGCACGCAAGGGCTGGTCTTTTCCCATAGTTGATTCAGATCAAAAGGACCGTCTTCTTTTTCTGCCTCCATCCATTTTCAAGCACAAAGATGTCAAAGAACATTGGAAATCGGAGCCTCAATGCAAGCCCATTCTTTATCCTCCTCTGGCCACCTTCTTTTTCCACCTCTAACTACAAGACTCAGATGTCCTGCTAAATCTTGGCTTACCTGGATTTTGGTTTGTTACTCGGGATCACCAGGATGTATTAGAGTAACAAGTGCAGCTTCTGGCACTACCAAAGCACCGCCAAGCTCACAGAGAGCAGCCGTGAGATCCGCATCTAATCTAAGCAGGCAGATGGACAGTAGTGAAGACAATCTGTGGTAGAAACAACCAAGTCCCAGACTTGTGTTTTTCCCCAATGTCCATGTGCCTTTCAGTTCTTCTCCTGCTCCCCATTTTGCAGACTTGCCTTCACCTTTGCAAACTCAATGCTGTGACTTCGGCCCACAAGAAGAACTGGAATTTCTCAGTCCATAAACAGTGGCAGCAATTGCACCAGCAGGGCTATCCAAGCTGGGCCATACCAGCAAACAAATACAAAGTAGTTCCACCGCATATATCAGGAATCAAACACAAGTAGTTCCATCAGTACAGAGTTATGAGAAGAGCAAGTGAGAAAATGCTCTTCCAGTAAAGAATATAGGATGAGATTGAAGGTGGAAAACTCTTTTTTCTGTCAATAAACTTTTGGCATAAATAATTAACTATGCTTTTTTTGAAAATAGTTTTGAAAATGTTAACTTTTTGCAAGAAAAATAATCACACTTTTGTTTAGAGAAGTAGAGATCATCTTGTGTTAGTTAAAAAAAAAACATGTTGATATCTGGGCCACTTCTTAGGTCTGTCTCACTTCACATTCATCCACCCTAAAGCCAATATTGTCCAAACCTCTGCAGTGACTGTTCAGAGAGCACCCTCTGTCCTCCTGACAGCTCCATCCTAGCAAACATGAAGTCTCTAAAGGCTTCCAGGCAAACTCTGCCCGTTCTGCACCATCCTTACACTTAGAAAGTCTCCTTTATACGAGATCTTAGTCTTTCCTGATGGAATTTAAAGGACGTTCACCAGAATGGATGATTTTCTTCCTCTCTGCAGCAGTGACTTATCATGGCTTTAAAAGTGCTCTTTTAAAAATGGTTTAACAGCTCCTTGGTTTACAGCACTAGGATGCCTTGTTCTACCCAATGATCTCCACAACAGAGCAGATCTGCCCGATCTGAAGCATCTTTGGAGTTTCTAAGATTCTCTCTAATATCTCAGGCCTTCAGCAAGGTGACCAGGAATTCTTTTGTCCAGAATTTGGAAAGCAAAATTTGGCTGAAAACAAGTCACTACGATTGTCCCAATGGAGACTGTAAGAACTTTGCCTTTATTTGAATATATAAAGATAGAAGCATCATTTGAATTAAAAAGATAAAAGGATAACTGTCTGCTGCCTTGCAATTTATGACCAGGATGGTTTGGGCTGTTTTTGCACAAAGATTCACAAGATTACTTAAAAAACCACTATATTTAGGTTGACAGAAAAAAGGAGTTTAGTTAAGGCAAAGGTGGTTAAAGTGTTAAATAGTGTTTAATTGACCTGCAGAATGGAAACTGCAGGATGTTGAGAGCAGAGAATGGTGCTTAGAAAAGATCACCTGGATGTTTAAGATGAATTTAACATACAAATACATGAGCTAGAACAGCATTACAAGAGTGACTGATCAGTATTCATATTTTAGGGGCACAAGACAAACACTGGCTGGAAGCAATCTCATCTCTGCTATGTACTTTTAAACTGTTAAATGCATCAGCTAGGATTTCTGCCTTTCTTTTCAGTGTTAGCCAGTGATGGAGACTAAATGGATCATTGATCTGTTTCAATATTGAAAATTGGCCCAGGATATGAAGACTGCCCTTTTGCTGGGGGAAACATCTCAACACCTTATCTGCACAAGAGCGTAAGTGAATTTCAAGCCTTGCTTGGTAACCACACACACTGAGAAAAAACTTAATTTCCTACCCCCCCTTTTTCATATATCTTGATTTTCTCCCCCATTTCTCTCTGGAAATTTCTGAATCCATCTCTTCAGCTTTATGAATCAGACCTTAAAGGGCAAGAAGATGAAACCTTTATGATCTAAATTAACCCCTTTGATATTGCAGCTGCTGCTAAAAAGGAGAGCAGACTTTATATCTAGAGTTGCCAGTCATTTTGTGATATTTGCCTGGAACTAAAAAAAAAAGGTAATAACAGTAGAATCCAATTAAAATTTCATTTGCAAATTCATTGCAAACAGAGAGATGACAGGGAAATGGTTACGCAGATCAGTCCTGGTCTCACAAAACTGGAACATTCTTATATCCTTCATGAATGTCTAAAAATGAACATTTTCTCTGCACCTTCTCCCTGAACATGTCCTGAGGGTTTCTAATTGATTAATAAACCAATATCAGCTTTCTTCTTAAATAGGCTGGACCACTTACTTCAAAATTTAAGAAGTATAAAATTGTTATCTATACTACTTAAGAATACACTTCTTTTCCATTGCTTTTACACTTCACTCCTCTTTTCTTCACCTCTTCTGCAGGGTAAGAGCAGTCAGGTACCCAAAACACTTATTCCAACCCCTTCACTTTGTCTTCTGCATCTCCCTCTTGGGGTTTTGCAGTCTGTATTTGGAGCAGAATTTTCCCATGGCTACAAGCTCTAATATGCCCCAATCTTTCCACTTCTAAATCTGATCCCAACTGGAAACAAAAGCAATTTTACAAATAACAGGAAAGCCTGAGGTTTGGTATGGGAAAGCTGAAATGGGCAAGGGGAAGGTGTGATCTCCCTGTGATGCAAATAATGCTCTGCATTAAGTGTGCAACCAAAAATAAAGCTCCCTGAGGTATATTTGCTAGTTCAGACAAGAAAAACATCTTTAGCATATAAACACAGGGCGTAGATTGAAATATTTTGCTATGTGAAAATAACCACGAATATAATTAGCATAGGTCTTTGCCTGAATTCTGTTTTTCTAAATAGTTCAACTTTCTGGTGTTTGCATTGAAAATACTGACAGAGTGCTTGAGCAAAAATAGCCCTGTGTAAAATCAACCATAAAATGTAACTGGAAGATATGTTAGACCTTTTAAATGCCTTAAACCCACAAATGGAAGAAGGTCATGGCAAAAGCTGAAAATAAAGGCCAATTCTCTTCTCCTCTTGTCTCTATCTAATCAAGCAAATTTCCACAAACCAGCTGAGATTTGTGTATTAGGCGGCTGGGATTCACCAAGGACATAATGCACACAAAGCCTAAGCTCAGATTTTTAGCCCGTTGCTTTGCTCCTGCCCCTTGCAAGCAAAAATCAATAATTTAATTTCACTGCATTTAAATGGGGATTATTCCCTGAGTGCTGTAGGGGAGGTGCATGTTTAATAGGGAAATGGGGTCTGGTTTCCACATTACTCCGGGGCCAGCGCTCCTGCATTTCATGCATCTCTCTGAAGCAGGTGGTCTTTTGGATATCTACAACACCCCGTTGCTGTGTTTTGCTCAGGGGCAATCTGTTTTCATGAAATCTGAGAGAACTTAAAGGCTTGTCAAGTTTGGCTGCAATTATTCAAGGTCTTCCAAAGGTTTCAAAGACCAACAGATCACACAAATGGGTCGAGCGATCCAACATATCTCATTGTATTAGAACACTAGACTAAGAACCAGTCTCTGCTGCTTGCAGTCAGCCACAAGCAGAGGCAAAAGTAGAATCCAGAAATATAAGTGTGCAGAAAGAACCAAAACTGCTCAGCAACGTGCCCTGTCACGGCATCTTCCTGACAATTTGACTCAAGGATCCTGTGGGAAACTATATGCACATATTCACCTTCCATTTAGCGGGAATCTTTTACCATTTATATGGATATTTTTAAAGCAGGGTTACGGAACTCTACACACTAGTGAGGCTGCATTATTATCTATATATTTATATTAGATGGGTGCAATATTCAGCCTATCGGTGCATGTTGTGCATTCCATGGTAGGGTAGAAAAAGATGCATATTCCCCACTTCGAATACCTTTCTCATCGTCTGTCTCACACCAAATGATATGCTATGAATCCCTCATTAAAATAACGAAGAAATGTGAATGACTAAATTCAGTAAATATATATGCAGCCTATTTATTCAACAAGGCTCCTAGATTCTAACATTATTTCAATTTAATTCAGCTGTGGGTCAGATGTGTGGGACTCAGAGGTGTATCTATTTTAATTCAGATGTAGTGAGCATCCTCTACAGAAATAAACTCCTTTTGCAACGAGTCAGCAGGAGACAATGTATTTATCTCCATAATTACGTGCTTCGGTACAATCACATAGCATTATGTACAAAATCACCGCACTGCTGAAAAAAAAAGCCTGAAATGCTAATTAGTTTGCAAATTAACATTGATTTGATTTAATGTAGAATAAGGGTTTGCAGCTTATACTTACGAGAGAACTTCTCTTTCAGGCGTGCTCAGAGAGTCGTGTTTTAAATGACACTGTGCAGCCTGAACCAGGTGCACAGCGGGTTCATTATCTATGTACAAAGAGGTATGACTTACACAAAATAAAATCAAGTACAGAGATTCAAGCACAATGTCATACAGCGATACAAACCCTTTGGGAACAAGCTACCCAGGAAAAAGCCGAGCGTAACAATCACCTGTCTTGGTGCTGCATCGCGTCGGGAAAAGAGAGGATCGTATTTCCCGTATTGTGCCCTTTCCTGTCACTGGTGTCAGCATTGACAGGTGAAAATCAAAATAATAATGTATATTCTAATAACATTTCTCACTCCTAAGGCGTCTTCACAGAACGATCTCGGCTTTCAAAGAGCACTCATGCTCTCAGTCCCAAGCCACTCCCAGGAAGGCAGGGAAATGATTTCCAACCCCATTCTGTCCTAATTCTGCTCATTCAAGAGGAGTTTTGACATTCACTGAAACAGAGATGAGGCGAGTTCAAAGGAGAATTTTAAACAGGGGCTGCTCAAGCTGGGATGGGGAATATGAGCATTAACACTGGATGCTCCAGCGTGTGCATGGAGGCAGCGCTTGGGGTTCTGCAGCCAAGGGCAAGCTCCCAGAAGTGCCGCTCGCCCTCAGCAGGGAAACGAGGTCCCGTCATGTACTAGTTATTGCAATTGCTGTGGCTACTTGCAAGGAAAATGCTGCAGGAGAAGAACAAGCCCCAGCTAAATATAAATGACCTTATACTTTAGACACGTCTATGCTGCCAAAGGAAACCCAAGGCAGAAATCCCTTGGTTCATGTAAAGACAGAGGAGCACCGAGGGAGATGCTAATGCCATCCTCCTTGGCTGCATTTCCATCTGGGTGCTGTGGTGGTCTATGTGGCTGGAATTAGCTCAGAAACCTTCAGAAGCTGCTTTCCTAAAGCAAGTATTCCTCACCCACATAGGGGACCCCTCCACAATACCAACAGCCCAATGGAAGACACAGGGCCTGCTGACAAGTAAAAGGAAGAAAATAGCGGATTTACAAGGATATATAACGAAACTATTTGATTTACACCTACAAAATACATCTAAACACAAATGTGGTTTTAAACCCTATTTGAAAATGTGTTTCCTGATTTCTTTATGCTAACTTGCCACTTATTAACAGAACTTGTACTGGTATAAAGCCACATTGAGCACAACAAAGCGAGTGTTCAAACCAGACAACAGAACTTAATGATAAATTTGCATTTGACAGGGCGAAAATCTAGATGCAAAATAAGCCTGACATTTTTGCTATTCACATTTGAGGATTAATTTTATTAAACAGTTTTGCAGTTTTCTGGTTCAGTGACTGCGCATTTTCAGATAACTCCCCAAGAAGGACAGTACATTGTGTCTGCTAACTTCCACCAATACTTTGCATCATTCAAGCAGCACTTAACCCGCAGTGCACTTATTTTATTATAGTTCAGCTTTTTCACTCTATCATCTGTTTGGTTCGATCTCTTCTGCATTTGCTTGACCTAGTAAAATATTCAGTTCACATGTACAATACTGCACATAAAGCAGTTATTAAGTGTCAAAAATTAATATCTGCAAGAGACCCCAAAAGAATAAATAAAGGAGGTGAAGTCATTATTAAAAATGGTGAAGGGTCAATCTTCTGAAGTGCTGCTATCAGTTTGAATAGATAGATAAACTCAGGACCTTTTCTAGGTTGCTTTTACGCAAAGTGTCAGCTTCCGCAGATTGTTGACCTCCATGCCCCAGGCTAAACATGTTACATTCGCATTATCATAAAGCATTATGTAAAATAAAGTGAGATTAACTTTCAATTATTTGGGTCACAAATTATTCCAAGTTGAAACTCATTCCCCTGCAGTGAACCAGGTCAAAGAAAGCTCTCAAAAGCAGGATTTAAGCCCTTGCTCAGGGTGTCTTCACAATTCATGGCCAGCACCTATGGCTTGCACCTGGTTCAGCACATAATAAGCTGACTGTCACCATAATGCATGCGCAACCCCTTGCTCTGAGATGGTTTCACATATCCTTCCCGTTTCCAGTAAAAAGCAGCTCCTTAGCAATAGCAGGAATTGCAAGGCACCTGGTTTCTTCATCTGATAAATGCTAAATGCAATTGCTAATGCTGGAGCGGCCATTGTATATAAAAAAAGCATCGAACAACCAAAGAAACCTTTCCCTGTCTCTTCTCCCTAACCTTGCTGCAATGAGTCATTCCTTTAAGAGTGATCTACAGCTGTATTTTTCTGCCAACAGACTCAGCCTGGAGCTCAAGAGCTGTTATTTACTGGATGGTCGCTGGAGATTCAGAAATGAAGTAAGCCTGACTCAGATTTTGTATGTTTAGCGCATGGACAGACCCACATCCAACAAAACAACATCCTTGTCGGCCAGTAAGAATAATTTTCAATGCAGAATAACAAGTCTGATGTACAAATATACATCTGGCTGGCATAAAGGAAACACACATGATGCTAGTTACTTCGACCAAGAGGTTGGTCACGGGACAGAGCCCAAAGCTGCACTCACACAGCTCTAATTCCCAGGGCACTGGGTGCCTTCACCTTCACAAGCGCATTTTCCAGTTAGTCGGAAGTTACACGGTAAACATGCAATTTAAAGAAGTAACACTGAAAAAGGTCCCGTATTTACTTGACAGCATCGAGTAAAGAGCTTGATTCTGTCATTGTGGCAGCATCACCCTTCTGTGCTCCGAGTGCCATTCCGTATACAGAGCCCCAAGAAACACGTCTGGAACTGAAGAATTAATAAGATTGCTGGCATTTTTAAATGTCAGTCAGTTTTTACACGAGATCTCTAGCTGTGGAAAAATGGGAGAGTCGCAATACATAATTGTCCAGCAGAGGTGTCTATTTTCACTAAAAAAGTTGAGGATTCATTTACAGGATCCTTAGGAATCCTCAGTGAAATGAATCCTCAAAAATTTGTCTGCCTTTCATTCGAAACCCAGGTACATGGATTCTAGACGTGGTGCAAGGGGTTTTGATTTATGGCTCCTGCTCAATGTAAGCAAAATCACGCTTCTAAATACCCAATTATTTTAGAAAATTTCAGTCATAGTTTAAAAAAATATAAAGTGATAATTGCAGATTCTTACTATTCGTTTTCTTGCAGAATCCTTGTTAAAGTGGCACCATCAGCAAAGGTCTCAGAGCAGCCTGCCAGGTGCTGCTCACCCCTGCAGGGAGACATATGAAGAAAATAATCTCTTTTAATTCCTCCCATTCTCATTTCTCAAAAGCCCAGCAAGGAAAGCGAGGGGACAAACAGCACGAAAGAGCGAGTATCGCTCCGCCGTGCGTCCAAGTTCACGGCAAACAGGGACGCAGATTAATGAATTAAAACACGAAACAGAGCCAGGAGACGGAGGGGCAAACACGTATTCAAAGCCAGCTCAGCCACTAATCCCGCTCCTGAGCGGGTCCTGCTGCTCCCGATTGCTCCTGCGACCTTTCCCGCACGGGGAGCAGAACAAGCCGCTCCGGCGCCGCACGGAAGCTGCAGGTTATCCCTGGAGGCAATGGGCACATTCCAGCCCCGGCGCGGCTGGGATGCAGGACAGCACGTTGCCGCGGGCTTGCAGCAAGCCCTCCGCGCTTCCTGATTTGCATGTGCACAAATTAATGAGCTTTGTCATTTCTGTTCTAATAAATGCACAAGCCCTTGGATTACACAGGAACTTGAGCTCTCGCGCTCGTCTGAGGCTTGAATGACTCCGAATGAGCACGGTAGGGTCACCCGAGAGGGTAACACCATGATCCCTAATGTAGAGATTTCCTTCACGGCACTTGGCAGCTCGCTTAGCTTGCATTCCCACAGAAAATGCTTGCTAACTAACCCAAATTAGTTATTTGGCTGTAAAAATCAGGCCCGTAAAATCTCTATAGAAGCACAACTAGGTGAGGTCTCCCCAAAGGACGGTTGTGCGTAGCTGAGCATTGATAAATGTGCAGTGTTTTGTCTCCACCGGGATTTTGCACGTGGCAAGTCGTGTTTGTCTCCGTGCGGGGAAAATGAACTTTTTTTTCTCCTTTGGCAGAAAGGATAAAAAATCCTTTTGTGTCTTGTTTAATAAAACTACTATTTGTACTTTATTCCTGTACATATGTGTAGGAAAAGGTTGTGCAAGGCTTCTACAGCAGTGTAATGTTAGCACTAGCATTTTCCTATTCTTTATTCTTGAGCTGTTTCGATGCTCTCAGTAGCATCACCCTGCCTGCCATCCTGCTACAGCAGCTGCGGGAAAGGGGCAAAATATAAACCCCAAAAGCCCCACAATGGGCAGAACAGAGACAGGCCGAGACAATAGAAATTTACAGAAAACACAAAACATTTCTGAGTTTGAATGTAGCAATAGGCCAGCCCCATTTACAGCCCAGGATTGCAGCAATGATTGCTAATAGACCTCTGTGAAGAGTAAAAAATTACGTTGATTAGTTTCCAGCAGTGCCATTTGCCTTTGCAAAAGAGCTTGAAGTAAAATGAGTGTGAGAGCTTGTCCGTGCTGCAGGAGGGGAAGGCAAATTCCACAGTGCCAGGGAACTGCACACAGGACCAGGACCTGCGGCCAAGGTACCAGTGGAGCAAATTTTTACCTATATTTATTGTCCATTTTGACCTGGGAAGTTATTTTGCCTTTTTTTTTTTTTTTTTTTCTTTTAGTGGTATTCACCTCCTTTTAAATGATGGCAAAATCTGCTGGCTACCTGTGGTCACAGGCGTAATGCAAAACCCCTTCTTAATGACAGTGAAATGTTAAATGCAAGTAAATCTGCTTTTCATGCAATCTTGCCTGAAAGAGACCAGTAGATATTAATTCCCTCCAAAATGAAGGAAAATATGCTAAAAGAGATTTCCTGTGCAGGCGGATGTCAGGGAAGGGATCGGTGCTCCCAGCAGGAGGAGAAGGGGTTGAGCACAAGGTTTGGGAGCTGAAGGAGGGTTTGCACCATACAGGCTTCATTCCTGACACTGAGCAGTCTCGTGTGGTTCTGGATGTACAACTTGGGGCTTTGTTTCAGAGGTGTTAAGTTAGCAGTGTTCCCACCTTGAAACTTGGAAAAATCCACTCTTTGAGCTCTTTATGACTAAAATTCCCACCAGGAGAACAGTGATGCACTATATCAGAGTGACAGACAAGGCTACCCTTATTAATGTCTGGGAAACACCCAGCGACCGCAGTGATTAACAGTATTGAAATGCTTAGGTAGGCAGGTGGGAATTAAACACTAAGAGGATTTAGAGCAACCTCACTATAAATGACCTTTTTTACCTGTCGTTGCTTTCGCTTCAGCCTGTTGCCACGTAGCGACTGCCTGAGCCACCGATTCTGCAAAACACAAACCCAAGACTTAATGTTTCAAATGTCAGAAACTGGATAACCATAAAGCCTCTCCAGAACTCGCAGACATGTTTTATCCACTGTGTCCAAGTGCTGTGAAAGGCTGCTTTTTTGCATTGCTGTTCGTCTGTACAAAAAGAATTGCCAAAAAGGACGTATTCACTGTATCAAAGCAAAAGCACAGAAGGAACAACAGCTGCCATAAGTATGAAATATTTGAAATATTAAAGCTTGCCATACAAACACTGGCGGCGACTGCAGCCACTAATGTTCAACCTCAGTTGTTTTGCAGACGCTGGAAAGAACCTTTGCAATAACGAGCAACTCAAATGATGCACCAGGAGTCATCAAATTCCTATCATACAGCTCTCCCCCACTGGGATACGTTAATTCAGCCAAACTCAATCATATGCAATTTAATGATAAAAGGCTTCCCGGCCCTCCTTGGAGCATGTGAGGCTCTGGCAGTGCTGCCTATGGAGCACTGTAAGGCAATGCAACCTCATCACTGTTCCCCATCCCTTAGCATGTGCTGGAGAGATGTCCTGGCCATGTGTGGGCTCTGCTGTCCTTGCACCCTGCAAGAGGACCAGCCTGGCGCACACCAGGGAGGTGACGTTCATGGGGAACCAGCAGTCTTGTCCCGCTGCTGATACTGCTTTCCGTCCTCTTCTCCGGTGCTTTGGAAAGGCAAAAATGGACAGAAATTACGCGCTCAGCACCCTGCTGTGGCTCTCCCCTCCTTTACCTGTGACTCGGCCTTCCTTCTGCATTCAGCAGTCTCGCTGCTGGCTGCCAGCTGTCCTGCACCGAGAGCGCAGGCTGCAGGGACCAGGGAATCGAGCGCAGGTGACGCCGCTGCCGCGGATGAACACGGCTCGCGTGAGAAGGGGCTCGTGCAAAGTGGAAAATGGAAAGAACAAACCTCTCAGGAGCAGCAGATCTGGGTTAGAAGAGCTCTCACTAGCAGCCAAGCTCTCAGCTCCCTCCCTGCCTTGCTATGTGCATGGCTGTGAGTCTGTATCTTAATCCTGTGCGTTTCATATTTGGCACTGCACGTACATTCATATAATAAGGCGCTCCTAAGAACGGCTGCCTTCACACACGGGCACAAAAAAGAAGCCAAACATTGGTCTATTTTCCATCTTACTCTCCCTGCTTAACAAGGCAGCTTGACAGGCAGACTGTCAGTAAAGGCAAAGCCGGATTTCTTCTTCATGGCTGCATACACAGCGCTCACGGCCGGGCTCTGCACGAGAAATTTGCTGCCTGCTGTGCTGGTCGGCCCCTTTCCTCGCAGCGACTGCCCTGGAGACAGCGGATGCATCTGCTTTGCTCTTCGTCCTTCACCTAAGTGGCGTCTGGGTTTAGGTATATTCCTTGGTTATCTCAGGAAAAGCCACACACACCCATGCACATATATTTATATGCTATTATTGACCAGAATTTCCCTTAGCTTTTCAGGTTAAGTGAGTATATTGAGCCTGATTTTCAAAGGTAACACTCCTTAAACACACACATTTGTGTCCACAAATACCTAAGCACAAAATAGTAGGATTCCTGCGTATAGTCACTTGACCAGACGCTAATACTCTGGCAGGGAATTGTCAATATTTCCCTACGGATGGCAAATCTCATGAAGTAGTAGTACACATGGAGTCAACTGAAATAAAATAGAGCCTGGGTATGCATCACCCAACAGCAGCAATCTAAATTGCCTAGTCAGGAGCAAGAACCTTTAGAAATCTTTAAGGGAAGATTGCAAATAAATTCTCAGGGAGATTTAGGGCTCAAGGTTCCCTGAGAGAGAGCAAAAGAAAAGTCATCCATCAGAGCCGGCCAGGACGAGGTAGGGATGCAGGGATCAAAGTGACAGGGCAGCAGGCAGAGAAGGGAAAGCAGAGACTATGGGGGGAAAGGATGGAGAAGGGGGCTCTGAAGCTGCAGTTCCAATTATTTTTGTCTAAATATTCACTCAATAAACTATCAGCCAACAAAATCTCCATTCAAGAATAAAATCAGTGGGTTGTCACATCTCTCTGTCTGAATCCAAGCACTCAGACCATAATTTTCCATGTAAATGTGGCTGGCCTCTGTTTTGGAAATGAGAAGTGCTGGGAAAGACAGAGAGACAGTGTGTTGGGAGGCAAACCCATAAAGCTAACAGTGGAAAAGATAACTTAAAGCCTTAAACAACCATTTTTGGAGCCGTTTCATCCTTTAGCGGATGGATGTCTGTCTGTAGGAAGACCTCTGATGCTGGGGGGAACTGTCACCAGCTGCCAGGCTTGCAGGATGCTTGTAGAGCTGGCTCTTACATGCAATAATCAAAATAACCTTCTATAACATGCATAGTCAGGGGCAGAAGTGACAACAGGACATGCTCGCATGCTGTCACCTTCTGTATGGCCTTATTCTAGCAGGTAAAACTTAGGGTGGGGGGAAGGTTAATAATCCCTGAAATTAGTTCTTTAAAGCTTCTGATATCCAGTGTACTCCCCCATGCCCAGTATCAGGTTGTACCATGCAATAACACTTCTATTTATGAACACGAGATCAGGCTCTGGCATCCAGGACTCTGGGCAGTGATGCTTCAATTCCAGCCCCTGAAAAACCAAGGCCTGAAGGCAGAGGTGGCTTTTGCAAGCGCTGGTCTCTGCTGCTCTGGTTCAGTTTTCCCATCTGCAGAATGTGAATAATATTTATTGCACAGAGACACCTGATGCATGAAGATAAACACTTTAGTTACCTCTTGTACTAGGCCATTCCAGGGGTGAAATATGTCTGTGTATAAACACTATTTCTGGATACATTCATTAGCAATGTTTATTTTAAGGAAATCCCCTCTGCCATATGGGATCCAATAGTCTTATTAATCTGCTTCATTTGTGCCAAATCACATTTACGAGCCTTAGCATTCGTTATTTGAATGGGCTTGCCCTTTCCAGGCTGCGATCCTGCTCTAGGCTCCTCTTTGCCACCTCCCATGTATCCGACCTCTTGTTGTGGAGCTTCCCCTACAGCAAGGCTTAGTCATAAAATTGTCTGGGAGTTCCTACTTGCATGCTGATCAGCAAATCTTTATTGTGGAGTCCTGAAAAATGCTCAAGAAATCTTCACCTGAATGATTAGCAACCCCTCACTACACACACTGAGACCCCCTCTGCATTTCATCTAATTTATCGGGTTTCAAATCTTGTTTTTCTGCTCCTCTCCCCACTCTGGGCCAGGCCTCCCCAGGTCAGTGCCATGGATTTGCTGCCTCTACATGTTCCTGTCTACTCCCCTGTGCTAATACTGGTAGCTACAAGGAGAAGATTGAATTTCTGAACTCATGGTTGAAGCATTGAAAAGAAATGATCGTTTTAACATCTACTGTTCACTGATGTTAAAGTGATGATATAATTTCATCATCATTCAGGCCTCTTTAGGACTTGGCACTTACTGAGCTAAACAAAAAGCACTTTCATCAGCTCTAACTAGATGATAAATACATATCCACATGTTTGGATGCAAAATCCATTTATTTTCATGAGATTAATAAACACTTTGTTGAAATGTTATCAAATCTAAACTTTTTGCTAATACAAATAACTCGGAATCTTTAAAGGGAAAGGAAGAATTTCCCTCACATGACGACTCCTGCTTCAGCCTTTTGAACGGGCAATTTTGTTTGCAAATGGCAGGTGGAGATCTGGATTTTTGCAGGAGAAATTACTATACAGAGATACAAGCAAAGGCCACCAGCGTCACTGCAGCAGCTGGGGATGGGTTGAAGCCGGTCACCTTAGTGCAGCAAAGGCTTCTAAGTAATCCCAAGTATTTCTTCATATATTTTCATCCCAGCAATTGACAACCTTAGCTGGGGCATAAAAGCTAATGGACCTCAGTAGGCACCCAGCTGCCATAATAATCATCCCCTGAATATAAAAAAGCAGGAACTTGGAGCATCTATAACAAGCGATTTGCCTTCAAAATCAGTATTCGTGTAATTAGCATGCTTTTCCCACCCATCTCCAAACACGCTGGGCCCAATTCTGCTTTCGTGGAGCACTGGGATTCTGCCAGACCTACTGGATTTATACAGGTGGAGGCTTGGGGATAATCACACTTGATGCATTTAGCTTTAATTTTAAAATAAATGAATTTTCCAGAACAGTGACAGTATTGACCTTACATATTATCCAAATAGAAATTTTAATGAAACAAGTATAACACTGAGTGCAGCTATAATAGATATGCAAATATTGGTCTTTTCTTAAAGGTCTCCCTATCTGGTCACATGGATTTTCTTGCATACCCTCAGCGAGCCTTTTTGAGAAGCACCGAAGGAGGGGACGGCTGCACAGCCATGGGGAATCAGACCATCCATTAGATTTTTCATTCCCATTTCCAGGGAATTCTCCCCGACGTCTCCCTTGAACAGCAATCACAGGAGAGCTGTAAAAATTTGTTCCCTTCTTAATTTCTTCTTGCTCCGTGACAGCCTCCACCTCCACTGAGCAAGCCTTGCTCCAAGCCACATAGAGAAAGTATACATATTTTATTTTAATTTTGCTTGGCTAAACAAGATATAGTTGTAGGGAACAACGCGCATGGACTGTGACTCATCCAAATGTGTACAAGCCAATTAAAAAAAAACAACCAATGGTGTCTCCCAAGGTGCCCAACCCCAGCAGACTGCAATTGCATTTTGCTTACTTTAGAGCTCAAAGGCACTGGAAAGCGAACAGAAGGCGGCAACTTGGCCTAGATTCATGCATAAGAGCGCAAAGGTTATAAAATAGGAGGTTTGAAAAGCAATCAGAATCACCAGCTGAGAGAGGTTTAAAATAACAGCCGAAAATCTGGCGCTTCAAAATAAAAGTCAAATAAAAAATAAGACTGGAAAAGGCTAAAAAAATCACATGACCTGAAATCACATTGTGCATCTACTAGTTGAAATCAAATTAGCTGCCTACTCTACCTAACATTTGATTAGAGCTTACAGCCTAAGGCCATATGGCTAAAGGTATTTGGGTACCTAAAGATGCAGAGAAGTGCCCGGGATTTTCCGCTCTTCCTACACATCCAGTTCCCACTTCACTAAGGGATTTTCAGGAGTGTTACTCACGCCCCATTCTGACTGCACCAGGAGGTGTCACATCACGCAACAGCTCATAAAAGGAGGTCTTGGGAACCAAATTCCCCCAAAGTTCGGTTCCCCATGGTCAGTTTTCCATAGAACTGTGGAAGACCTAGGAGAAGACAAGGTCCTCAGGCCCACAACACGCTGCAAATGTCAAGGCTTTCTCTGGGACTCTCCAACCCTGAACAGCAGCCCCTGGGCTCCTCCAGCTACCCCAAGTCAATCCTCTCCAAACCCTGAGTGGGAGTTAATAAAACCAGTTGGATGTTGCTGCAGCTCTGATTCATCCTCCCCAAATTCCCTCCTCGGCGCTCACGCTCCCTCCACATTCCAAACTCCCCAGCTATTTCGAGCTAGACTCCTTCCTGCTAGCTACAGCCTCACGAGCATCTCCCACTTCGTGACTTCTCTGCTCATGTTGCTCCTTCCTCCTCTTTGGAAGCCGCCCTGGGCCTGGCCTGGGTTCGTTCCTCTTCCCTCCCGTGCTGGTCTGAGTGTCTCTTGCTGCTCCACGGTCACCTGTGCTGACAACTCACAAATCTGCCTTTCCGACCCTATTCCAGGTACATAAATCTCTCCAGCACATCATCCGGGATAACCCCCCAGCAGCTCAAGGGCGACTTGGACAAAATTGCACACCTTTTTTCCTACACCTTCCACCCTCCCCCTTGCTGCCTTTCTCCATTATTTTCTCCATTTCTCCTGCCTCCCTCTTCCCCTCCCCTTCTCCCAGGCTAGCAATGTCAGCACTACCGTTCAGCCTGCTGCCACCTCCTTCTCCCATGTGAGCTGACAAGATTTAGTGAGCCCTTTGCTCCGTAATGTTTGACCCTTTCTTTCAGTCACATCCATCCAAACTTTGCTAATGCCCTCGTCGTCTTTACAACTTTGCAACTACAGCCTCCTCCCCTCTGGCCTGCTTGAGATCCATGACATGTCCCCTCCAGGCTCCCTCTGGCCATAAGTCAGGAGCTCGGAGCCTCCCTTCTCTTATTTTCCTTTTTGTTCCTTCCATTTTCCAGCCGGGACATCCCTGGACATGCCACACACTCTGCAGGGCCTTTCTCAGTGCTCAATACATTCTAGATAACAACGGGCCTTTGTCTGTCCCAAGTAGAAAAGCCACAACCAAAAAGATCTTATTTTTGATGAGTGTGTTGTGATGTATGGAGCTATTTGCTGCGTACAGAAAGCCCTTCCTGAAGTGCTCTAGTCCGTATTGTCTGGGAGCAAATGGAATGCGAACGGGTAGGTTGTATTGCAAGGACTGTTCTTCTTTGTACAAAGTGAAGATAATGTCACGCTGGGGCTTTTCTAGCTGCAGATTGGTGTGATTCCAGGTACACTTCCATTTCTGTTTAATGAGAGCTTGGCCATGGAAGGGGGACATTTAAGACCCAACTGAGATATAAGAAGGGCTCCAGCCGCATCACTGGGAATAGCAGCTTCCAAAAGAAGAGTGGGAAAGCATCCCTTCCACGGATAATCTGCTAACAGGAGGCAAGGTGTGCAGAATTATAATCCCCCTGCTCCTTGGAGCAGGCAGACAAAGGATTGGGATGCAGAGACAGAGGGCAAAGGGGAGGTGCCATAGCTCCTGCATGGTCAGAAAAACCTTTCATGTCTTTCACTAATAATACAAGATCCCCCCCAAAAAACCATTTCATGTCAAGGTCAAAGAGTGTTTTGTTCTGATCTAACCAACTTCCTGTTTCTCATTTCATCCAGAAAAGCATCACATCCACTTTGTTTTGATCCACAACAAACTTATTTCCTCCAGGTTTACTCTTCGGTTGCCAAATTAATATGCAATTACTCACTCAGCTCGTTAGATCAAATCAGATGTGTTCCGCTGCCATTCCTCACCCAGAGCAGTTCAGTTGGGCCTTTTCATCTCGACAGTATAAAAAGACGTTTTCCTCAGTTCTCTCTGGATCGCTTCCAAGTGCCTCTCATTTTTCGGAGTCTTTATAAAAAGGGACTGCTCTACATAAAACTATTCTCTAACCTCGCCTTTGAGTCCTTCCTAGCGCAGTCAGTTCACTGGATTTTCTGTGTTCTTTGTATTTCCCAGAAGAAAATGGCTTGGGGTCTCACATTCCCTTCAAGTACCCTATGAACTCCTTCTCCTGATTCAGGGCATTGAGCTGTGTCTTGTGCAAATATACCCTGTCCTGCACCCTGGGAAAGGGCTCTGGAACAGCTCCTTAAGACTTTTTCAAAATAGAGCAAAAAGAAAAAAAAATCTATTGCATTTGCTCAAATAGGAAAACCAGTGAAAGCCGCAGTTCTGCATATCCCTAGAAACTTGCAGCAATTCAAGACTTAGGAGATTTTCTGGTGTATTTGATGGCTTTCAAAGAGAAAGGCCAGATCTAGGAGCAATCCCGTGAGCCTTCCCACCAACAGGAACCTCTTTCTGGGTGAGAATCAGCACCTAAAAATTAACTCTTAATGCAGCCAATTTTTAACCCTTGTTGGTTTCCAGGGAAAGCTTCCAAGTGCGTTTCAAGCTCTCCAGAAACATCAGCCGAGGAAGAACCCCCTGCAAAGCAGAAATCATCTGTTCTCGTCAAGGCAGCAGCAGAACGAGCAGCAGGGAGGAAAACAAAGCTGGGTGCTCGCACAGCCGCCGCTCCGTGGGCTTCCACATCCCGCACGGGTCACAGAGCAAAAATGAAGATGTTTTGCACAGACAGGTGCAGGCACCGCTGTGATTAATCAAGCCATAATTAGGGACCTGGCGGCAGGCGCTAAATATACGTTTCAGGGCTCCTACCCTCTTAGAAATCTACGGATGGAAAACTTGCCAGGCAGGAAATTTGTAAAAAACATTGAGTCTTTGGGCAATGAGCATATATAGGGAAAGAAACTTTCACCAGGTTATGATAATGACAACTTTCTCTATTGCTCCAAATCTGTAAATATTTTATCTTTTTTTCCCCTCTTTTTTAGTATTTTAGTATCAATCAATACACAGTTTTATGGATAAATTCTACTCTCTCATCAGCAACACAGGCACAACTTCAGCACTTACAAGGGATTCGTTGTGTTACTGTTTTGCTCTGAGCCATACACCTGCAATAGCCTGTGGAAGCAGCAAAGGGCTCAAAATACACTGAGAACAACATAGGTCTCATCTTGCACAGAACTTGCCTTGCGTAGCTATTTGCACCCAGGCAAGGCTGACGTTAGACACCTCCATCTCACAGTAGGTAGCAGCCAGCAGCTCCATGGCATTTGATGATTCACACACGAATAATTGCCAACAAATTAATTGTACAAAACAAATACAAGGTTGGCAGCTCCCTTTGCAGAGAACCACCTCAGCCCATGGCTCAAAAGGACAGTAGCCTCCGCTCCAGAAATTCGTGTGGTTGCCATCCTCATGGGGGAGAAATAGAGGCAACTCTGTCCATCAGACATGAGCAAAGCCCTGGGATAGGACCCAGGAAGTCCAAAAAATAAAACTCCTGGGCAGCCTGTGTCAGCTAATGCTGCCCGCCGCTCCAGGGCCAATGCCACTGGCTTGCAGCCACTCTGTAACCAATTTTAAGGCTTCACATGATGATTCTCCTCTCTATTCCATAAAACACACTTCTGAGAAGATCATTTATCCCTACATGAACTTACTCATGAGATTTTTTAATTGAACTATGGCAGATACTTTCACATCTCAAGCACGGCAGCTCACACGATGAGCTGCCAGCAGCAGGAAGGTGCAAGACGATGGAAGTCAGTGTTGAACAAGCGCTCAAGCTCCCGCTCCTCTGCAGGGTTTTGGAGCACGTTCTGACCTTCCCACTAGTGCATTTGCTAATTGGAGGGGACTAGTGGGTCCGAAGCTCGTTCAAGTCTATCTTTAGGGTTATGTCTTTATGGTTTAGGATATTTTGCTATTAAAATATAGGTTGTCATATATGTGGACAAGATGATTTCCAAACACAGAGGCTGTGAGGATATGAGCAACACTGTGATTGTATTATACAGTGTTGACTATATAACACTGCACTATGTAACAAAAATGGATTCCAAGGACTAAAGTGCTGTTCAGGACAGAGATCTAAACTGCAACTTCATGTTTTAGAGATCAAGCAGTTTGCATTTGGGTGTATTTCTTCCTTTCAATGAACAACTGTACTACTGAATTTACAGCATTTCATTTCAACTGGATAGTGGGTAAAATTGTGCGAGGAAGGGAAAGTGTTAGGTATCTGATGGAGCTCAGTGTTATTAAATGCAAGGGGAAGTCATCTAATGTCTGTTTAATTGCAGCTGCCTTTGGTGAGTAATATTGATGACTAATCAATTGACCAAAGGGGACAAGCTGAGAAGGGGAATAAGGCTGAATCGATGTGCAGGAGAGGATGAGAAGGAAGATAGACTCTGAATCAATGGTGTTGCTACTTGCTCAGTTAGGCTGGCGATGGGGATGTGCCCTCTGCGCGAGCTCACGAGCAATGCAAAGAGGTTGCTTCACAACAAAGACATTTCGCTGCTTTTTATTTATATTGATTTCCCAGTGAAGTGTGTCTTGGCATTAGGGATTCCCACAGAGCTGGGAAGAAAGATCAGCTTCTTTCCTCGCAGGGTCAACAAATCCTGGGTGATGAGTCCTATCTTCTTAAAAAGAAAAAAACAAAAAGGAAAAAAAAGAAGAAAAAAGAAAAAGAGCAGAGGTTTGGCTCCAAGTTGCCTGCTAGAAGGGAAGAACTGAAAATGTCATTAGGAGGGAGGAAAACGTAGAAGTATCTGAGCAAGCAAAGACTGATTGAAGAGATCAGTGTTTTTAAAATGAGTTATATTTGAGACAGTAAAAACCATTTTTTGTATTTATTCGTGGCTTTTTTAGTTAAGGCATTGTGTGACCTCCAAAGCACCCCAGCCACACGGGTTTTCTTCATGCTCTGAGCTCAATTAAGCAGCAAACCGTGAGCACAGCTGGAAGAAACGCTGTCCACGACTGGTAGAAACGCAGCTCTGCCAGGGGACCCGACTCAATATCCCAAAGAGAAAGTCCTGGAATTCAGGGACCTGCAACCTAGGGCCAAGGCAGGAGGGAAGGAGGCTCTGAACAGCTGCCGTGTTCACACTCGGAATGAGGTGAAACAGTACATGGATGGAAAGTTGCTTCAAGACCTTCCCCTCTTTCCTCTTGAGGGGGAAACTGGATACATTTTTGAATTTAAACACAGAATTAATCTAGCTAAGATAGATCCCTGAGATCCAGGCTCCTAGGCACTAACCAAATACCCTGATACACCCAATCCCTGCAGCATCAGGTTGGCAAGAGCCTTAGCAATACTGATAAATCATTTGGATATTGTTAAAAAGGAATATGCTGTCAGGATGGAATTCTGCCTCGCTGCTTTCCCTTACTTATGGTAAACCTGGGATATTTTGAAGGAAAACATTGTTATATTGCAGGTAAAGCAGGCTTATGCATAAATACGCTTCCCAAAGGAGATGAGGAGAATAAGCAGAAATGGGACAGGAGTTTTCACAGATGCTATTGCCAAGTTACAGTCAAACTCTGGATAATGCTGAGGAGTCAAGTATAGAGTAACTTAAATCTCAGAGTTGGTAATTCATGCTCCATTAGCTCTACATGGAATATTTCTCCATATCAGTATGTGGTAGTAGACAATAAACTTCACCCTCTAAGCTGTTCCTGAATGTCATAACACAGTCACCTACCTTACAGACTGCAACAGATGAATACATATATTTTTCTCTCTTTTCTACTCCCCATCTGCATGAAACATATGCCACACGCAGTGCTTCCAAAAGATCAGAAAAAAGGGGTCTAAAGTCCACATTCTAAAATCTGCAATAAAATATGCACGCTAAAACCTTGCCCAGGAAATCACATTTCTAACCAGGAAAAAAAAAGTCTTCATTTTTAATGAGGGTTTAATTAAAGTCGGATTGGCGCAGTTGGTACCGTGCTTGCCTCTGGTGCAGAAGGTCGTGGTTGGGATCCCTACATGAGGCTCTGGGCTCATAATCAGTGCTGACACTGCAGTGCACTTCAGCTGCGCCCGTGCAGGTTCTGACCTTCACACAAGGTGTTTAAACGGAGATCCCTCCCGCTACTCTCTGGTGGTTCCTCCAGCTGGAAGCTAAAGATGTCCTGGCACTTTTCAAACAGCGCGGGGAATAGCCCTTGCATCCTAACTCACCCTTGCTGAATGAAGTAGGTTATAATATTATCCAGAGCTGCAACTGTCAGCCATTAGTGGCAGCTGACAATGCCCACTAATGAGACTGCTCTGTTTATTTATGTGCTGATACCACTTGCTGTACACGAAGCGCTCGCTGCTTTGTCACAAAACGGTGAAGGGCTTTTCTAGGTGCTCGAAGAGGAGAAACGCAGGGAAGGCGTTAAAATAACTTAAGAAAGGTTGGTTTGCAAATGAGAAAGCCCCATGTATTTTTCAAGGAAAATAGTATCACTTTAAATAAGAGAGTATCATTGCAGGCAAGGAGAGGCACAGGAGGCAGGAGGAAACAGAGACTCACGATGAAGCTACAGCCCTTCCTAGGCTTCCTACAAACGAAAAGTTGCCTTCATATCAAGACAGACCTTCAGCAGCAATGGGGTCAAAAACATTAGGAGAATTATTCACGAAATAGCAGTTCAAGCTAGTTGTGATCCAGTTAATCAGCCGAGTCACCATAAAAGATGTCATAAGGGCCCATGCGGAAATTAAGACCTTTTTGATCTGTTCATTCAGACCATCTTATATGCTTTAGAGCTGAATATTGGACCTGCACCACACCCAGCCTTGCCAAATCTCCTGGCCCCTGCCCCTCTCTCCTCCTCCTCCTGCTGGTTCCTAGTTCTGGTTCCTTTAGAACCAGAAAGGGTTCAGGTCTCAGCTCCTGTGCCATATTCCTATTTAAGTGGATTTGAATTTGTATTTAAAGTGAAGACACAAATATGTTTCTTATAAACAAAGATCCTTTATGCAAAGTATTAAACTAATGAGAAAGTTCCAGCAAAACACAGAACTTCCTCTTGGTGCTTTCTCCCCGGCCTCGCCTGCTGTTCAGAGAACTTCTGTTAGACCCAGTTACTCCATTTCAAAAAAATTAGACATCTGAGCTACCAAACATTCAATCTTAATGGGTGTTTCCTAACATGAACCTTGTGGTTTTTGTTTCCGAATATCCCCTGAGCGGCAGTCGCAATGTTGCTTTGTAGGACAAGCAATCCTGGCAGAAATCCTCTCAGCCACATGAACCTTTTTCCATTTATTCTATTGTGGCTGGGGAGGAAAACCCAATGGGTTACAAAATAAACTCGTGTAAACTGCGCTTCCTACACAGTAGCTCCTTGAGAAGAGCAGAATACAGAGCAGCAAGCCAAAGCTTTGATTATCTGGACGCTGGTTTATGTACAAGTAAAACACAATCAATTCACAAATAGAAATTTAATCAGATTTATTTCTGAGACATTTTATCTCCTGCCTTTCATTCACTCTGCTGGGCCTACTGCCATGTGAGTACAGAAAAACTGAAATGATGCCTTCTCCTTTATGAAATTACCAATATTTACCGCTGCTTCACAAAGATGAATTTAGTTTTCCAGTGAATTTCTCAGTGAATGATATCTAGTCTTCAGATAGAATGGTGTAATGGCAGAAAGGCCTGAAAAGCAGTTTACATTTCTGAAAATCAGAGAAACTTGAAAAGATCCTAACTCTGTAAGCAGGGGAGCTATAGTCCTACAGTGCAAACCCATCTCAGCTCCAGGCAGCCTCCCATGGGTGTTCAGGCAGTGCCTTTCTCTGACTGCAATGTGCAACACCCCAAGGAGGGATATTATTCTAACTTGCCTGATAGCATCAGTATCACTCTAGCTACAGCTGGTCTTTCCTTTTCTTAGGGCAGGAAAAAAGGACTTTCATGGTTCCTTCCAGCTACATTTCAATTATTTTCATATGCGCAGTACAATGCTACATCAGCCTCTACAAAAGAAGGTTCGAGTGCAGAGCTGTGCTTTGTGGGCAATGAACTTTAATTTCCAATTACAGAAGAAAAATTAATGCTTGACGCTGTAAGCCGGAGTGATCAAGTGTGAACAGCATTGCTGCTCTCAGAGAGGAAACTAAAAAGCAGCTGCCAAGGCCACACAAAGCCCCTCCGAGCAAGACACCCCAGCAAGAGCATGGGGCAGGAGTGGGGCTTTCTACATGAAACTGCTGCTGGTGCAGACTAGCATTGGACACGTCCAGTGGGATTTATCTCACCTAATATTTTCAGCCTAATTTCAGCAAGACATCAGATCTAAATTAGTTATCGAGGCTCTCACTGTACTCGGTGAAGAGAGGGAAGGCTCTTCCCTAAAGCACTCCACAGTCTTAAAAGGAGCGGGATGAATTATTCTGCATAGCTGCCTCTTTCTTTCCCCTGACTCTAGGGGGAATTCAGAAAGGTGAATGAAGCCCTTAAAGACGATTTTGAAAACAGTCTTTGTCCTTGGTCCCATATTAAAGAGCAGTTATTGAAGAGAAGACAGGAAAATATCACCCTTTTCTTGCACTCTTCACTGCATAGTAAAATAATAAAATAAAATATTGGCATCGTAGGGGATTTCTGGATATGGACATCTATGACCTTCTGCTGTGGCTGATGAACATGTGCAGTCTCTGGGGGTTTGCAGATCTACCTGTGTCCTTGCGATGCAGTAGCTGCTCGGCAATGTCACACCCTGCCGCATCCTATCTGGGGTTTCCCAAGGCTTTTTAGACTTTGTACCTATAGCAAGAGGACCTCAAACAACTCTAATTCTCTACACGACGGGACTCTGTTGGGTGTTTCTTACAGCTGGAACTCAGCTGTGATCAAAGGTGCAGGTGGCCGCTCTGCTGAGCGGGTATAATGCACCCAGCAGGACCTCATTGAGCTGCAAAACAACCTGGAGAGATCAGAGCGGTGGGAGCTGCAGGCAAGGCAGGAGAAGCGAATTCAGGAGCGCTGGCAGCCCCACTGCACGGAGTGAAGAATCAATCACACAGGCACAATCAAAGAGGAGAGAAAGGGGGTTCTTCCTTCATTACAGTGAGCAATTTTAATCTGTTTTATTGTGTTCTGGCTTTTCCTGACATATGGCCTGTTTTTTCATGCTTGTAGATGCTATCTTCCCTTGTTACAAGGAGCATAAGGAAGTTCACAATAGTGAATTCCTGGGGGGTGATGGTTCAAGAGTTTCTGCAATATGGTTCAAGAATTTCTACCCAGAAATGGGGCCAAAAAAGCAAGGATATTCTCCCTGACTTGAGAGCTCAAGATCATCTTCCATTTTCTAAGGCTTCTACGTAAAGCCCTTGGCTTAGAATAGAACAATCAAACACCAAGGCCAAACCAGAAGCCTGGAAAAAAAGGTGGAATAAATGTGTGCCCTGCCATTCACCTGGATATGAAGGGATTATGTCATGTTATCTGTTGTCTCCCCACTGGAGATTCAAGGACAAATATATCTATTTTTAAAGTAAAAATGCAAATCGTTTGTCTAACCTAAAGCAATTATTTTCAACTCTTTTTTTTTTTTTCCTCTCTCTATTCAGGGAAAACCTGAAGAATTAATTATTCATCCAATTCTGCCTTTCAAACCAGTAGTTCCCACCAAGCAGCAAAAAGCTGATCACCCAGGAGCCTTAACCTGGAGTTTGGTATTGGAGCAGAACATACAACATTTCAAAATCAAATTACTATGTGTTTTTGCAACCTAGTCCCTGGCTTAGAAACCAGTGTCCTGAACAGCACGTTTAGTAGTAGAGAAGGGTTGCAGGTTGCCTGATTACAGAACTACCCTAGAATACTCTCATTCTTAACACACAAATGAAGACATCTACCAGTATCTAGCATTGATTTAACTACAGCATAACAACTACTGCCCGAATCTCAATGTGTTCAACTGCGCAGCTTTAATAATAATTCAGCAATACAATGGCATGAACACGCTTATTAATCATAAGCACTATCCAACCTGACTGTAATACAGCAAATAACACCAAATTGGTCATAATTTCCATATTAAATGCTTATTATGTTGTGATTAATTTATTCTTTATTCATATTTGTAGTTAATGAAAATTACTTACACTGATAAATAATTTCTCAGAAGTTCACTCCAGAGAAGAATGCAGCAAGTGTGGCCCATGCCCTTGTTATCTAAATTGTCCTAGAGATGAGTTTTAATTTGCCATAAATAGTTTATGTCGCATCCTTTACTACTGTGTTATTCATTTTCCAGCAAAATGAGAGTCGAGTAATCTCCCATGGGAAAAAAAATACGATCAGATATTAGGAAGGACTTTTTCCTTTTCCAGTCAGCCTGCAGGGCTTTCTGGAATGCTGAAAAGACGACTCTTGTTACTGAAAAACAGTGGGAAGATTTCCAAGAAGTACATAGGAAATATTCAGGCTTTGTGGAAAAATAATTTCAAGATTTTTAAATTTTGACAATCCAAATAAGACTAAAATGGGGAAGGGTGATTATATAAGCTCCCTTTCTGCTCCATGAAACATTTAATTTAGATTTCAAATAGTTTTACAGTTACTTCAAAGAAAAGAAAATTCCCAGACTGAACAACAATTTTATCCTACTCCTCTGGTCTTCCCCAGATATTTCACCTTTAGGCAGCTCAGAGCAGAACAACACTTCCCAGTGAATATACACCTGCGTAAGAGAGAGATCCACTTTCTATAGGAGATTGTTTTCCACATAATGTTAATTTATCCGGATAGAAAGTAAAGACTGGTACCTAATTAAAGAAATTTTTTGCTACCTGAGTTTATGAAGATCTGTATGGACTTCCTGAATAAATACATGCCAACTGCTCTTTTCCAAAGAAACAAGGAGCCCTCAGTGATGGGGTTCAGAAAATTTAATACAGTTTAGGCTATAAGAAGCATTTTCAAATCTACATCTCCTTCCCATTTCCTCTTTAGATCCTTCTTCTTTTCCCAATAGGAAAAATACATCTCATGAAGCTCTCCTATCCTTAGCTGTGTATCACAGAGCCCATCGTGAGAGCCAGCCTGCAAACCCTCCTATCTCAACCATGCTGCCTTTGCAGGCAGCAAGGAAATAAATAGATAATAACAGTGGAAAGAAGTAGTCAAGGATCCTGCTCCAATTCTGCTGAAATTTGTTCCTGTTGAGCTAAAGGTGCAGGTCTCCCGTATGATCTTTTGCAGAATAACCGACAAGAACAAAGCCCACAATTATTAACCTTTCCACTTGTTCTCATAGTTTATTATGACAAGACAATGCAATAAGCTTGAAGGTAATCAAAAAGCAATTTTGTAGTAGTGAGCTTAAAATGACAAACCTTTCCTTTTCTAAATAAATCACCATTATTCCCACATGGTCCGTGCTTGACAAGTTTGTTTCCTTAGTAACAGAGTACTTAAACAGGGTCTGTGTGCCAAGATTATACCTCTAGCTACAGAAGTGCAAGAGGAGACAATAGGACAAAAAGTGGCCCACCTACCTAGGTCTGCAATTTAAATATTTATCACCAAAAGACAAGGATGTCTGTGCAGCAGCCCAGGGCTGCTCATTTGCTCCATGTCTTTTGTGCATTTGGTGGGTCTATGGATTCCAAGCAGGTTTTCAGATTAAACTGAATTTAACACTCCCTGATGTTTGTTCAATAGCTCACCTAATGTTGAGGTCAGCTGTCTTATAAATTATTGAACAGATTAACAGTGTTAGGACTACAATATAAATAAAGGGTATGCACTAGACAAAGAAGACATACAGTGTGTCTGGCTCAAAGACAAAAGAGGGAACAGAGAGAAGAAAAGATTAATATGCTGTGGATACATCTAAGAGCCTTCTGTTTTGTTTCTCTGTAATTAAATGACTGATTGCTTTGTAACAGTAAATGTATTCGACTCGGGATCCACAAAACCTGATGTTACATGGTGCTGAGCACAGTCCACTTAAGTGCAAATCCCACAGCTCACTCTATTTGCCAATGCCTAATAAATTCCTACTTTTATTCCATCAAACGTAGACAAGTCAAGCGAACGCTGAATGGGTCTTTGAAAAATTTAGCTTGCTCTGTAACCAAACGAGGACAGCTCTTCTATCAACAAGCTCGGTTGGTGCAAAGAAGATTGATTTTAAGTCTTTCAGCATTTTTTATTACGTTTTCCTTTCTGTCATCTGATGAGTTTCAGATCCCTTTTGATGAGCAAATGCCATGAAAGGCTCTGCAGAGCCAGCATATTGATAACTCTGGAGTGGGTATTATACAAGCTCTCCTTTTCAGTCTTAGATTCAACTACCAAGCAGCAATATGAGAAAATCACCTGCCTGTATCCAACACGCAGTGCCCACCTCCCCTCTGACCTGACCGCTTCAGCAGCTGTCCCGAGGAATCAAATCACAGGAGTTAGTCAAGTGCCAAATACCAGAACGAGTCGTCAGACAAAGCAAAGAGGAGCTGAAATGTCTCGCATCAGTGTCAGCACTTGAGAGGCAAGTTGCTTCCTTAAGTAGCAGAGGCCAAGATGGTTCCTGCAGAGAAGTTTGAATGAGTTAGAAGCTTATATTTAAAACATAAATTTAAATAAAGCTGATGAGATTATAATGGTGATGAATTGTATCTGTTGTTAGAAGGGAATTTGCTCTGCATATGCAGAGGGATGTTTAGAAATGAACATTAAACTCACAACCTATAAAAAAGAAAGGCAGACAGTTTATTCTACATTTCAATCAGAAGCAACAAACTGCAGCATTCATTATGGCATGAAGTAGGATTCATCAACACTTCAAAATTAGCAGCAAGAGCAGAAGTAATTACCCATTTCCTTATACTTTTCAGCACCCTTACAAAGATGGCTCACAGGTTGCAATAGGCTCCTCAAGATCATAAAACATGTTGCCACCAGCAGAAATTGGGAAAAACACTCCTAGATTGGTTGAAGGTCACCTGGTAGCTTACTGCAAAGAAAGGCTGGATGAATGTTGATACTTGAGTTAATTTTGAGGAAAGATTTGTTCTTCATTGGTCATCTGAAGTCCAGGGAGAGGAAAGATTTACATAATTTTCTTGTTCAACTAAGAGTTTGCTCAAAGCAGACCAGAAAATAATGTCCATATGCTGAAACAAAAGCTCCAAATCAAACCTGAAGAGTTGGTGGTTTCATTATTTTCTGAGAACTACCAATAGTTGAGATAAACATTTTATTTATCTTGTTATTGTCTTTCAAATAGTCGCCACAAAAAACTATGAGTCACTTCTAGTCAAATACAGCTCTTTGGTTGTATTGCTGCCTTTGAGCAACTACCCTCCCTCTTGCATTTTTTAGTGTAAACAACATTCAATATTGAGATGCAAGATGCAATTCAACAGAGAGTTTTGCTAGTAAAACAACTTAACACTATGCATGGGAAATAACGAGCCCTCTTCCTTTAACTCTGGAAATTAGGCTTTTTTTTTTTTTTTTTTAATGAACTGAAATATAAAACTTGCTAAATCTAAATTACCAGTTTAATAACATATTTGCCCAAACATTCTTGGATGAAATATCAATTTGGAAGAGGCGCCAGATTAAATTCATCAGAAAACATGTTGCAGAGTAATTTAGAAAATATTAAAATGTCAACTTCTCTCCAATCCTTCCCCTGAAACGCAGGCGAGGATATTGTTCAGCTCAATAATTCTATAGTGTTGTTTTCTTTTCCCTTCCCCCACTATATGTTCCCTTCTAATTGTCTCCTGCTACAACGGAGGTGCAAGATGATTCATTATTAAATGTTCTTTGCTGAGCGCTTTGTCTTTATTCTCTTTGATCAGGAGTGAAGCTTTCCCCCAAATACAACTTCCATCATCCAAACCAACTCCAGAGGTTAAATTCTGCTCTCCTACATACTCAGTGAGAAGCCAGCAAAATGAAAAAGTGTTACCTAAGGTTTAAGAAGTAGTATCTTGATCTTCAGTCTGTGACAACCCGATAACTACCAAGGCTTTCAGTAAGAAAGTAGAATCCTGCATTAAGGGGACTGAAAGGAATAGACGTATTTGCAAGAAAAAAAGAAAAAAAAAACTACTGTTTGCACCATTTTCAGAAACTGCAGTGCAGATTTATGCATCCCCTACTGGCAATTTGCATTAGCAATAATCAGATGAAAAAGCATGAGCCTGCAAGAATGACATTTCCTTCTGCACTTAAGAAATCAGGCGCGCAAAGCTATTTCCTACCATTTTTGAAAGAGATGTTTTTCATCCCATTCCTGATAGTCAAAGTTGTCTCCAAACTACAGTTTTGACCTGTGATTTAGAATGCCTTTTTTTTTTTTTATAGCAAGTAAGTTGATTTGGTTTACTGATTCATAATAATTTGAGGAATAGGGTACAGTTAATCTTGCTGCTAACCAAAAAATTGGGGTAACAGGACTCCAGGTTACCATTCCTGACTTGCTAGAGTTTTCCTGTGTGACCTCTGGTCACTTGGTCTATCTTGAAAGATGAATATTTATACTAAGCAACTCTACAGGAACTCAATTTCCAAATTAATGGAAATTAATTTGCTAGTACCTATACAAGGAGCCAGGCCACTGAAGCAGTTTTTAAGGGGGGACAGGCTAGATCACATTTAAGTGACAAGGGCTCCGCAAAGCTTGCGAAAGGCACTGCTAGGGTGTTACCTCCTCAACGTGGTTCTTGAAACAACTGGGGAAATAACCTGCTGTGAAAGACTAGGCCTGAATCTCTGCATCTCTTCAGAGCAAACTACTGATGCCAGCGACAGACATGCATCAGCAGAGAGCTCTCATTCACATCTGAGTGAGCCTATTCCCTTCTCTCTGATAAATCCTGGAAGATTCCGACTGCAGGAATCCGAGGTCACCTTTCTATCAGCACCCATGTGGGTTGCGCTGCCTCCTGCCACCCCCTGACACGCACGCACCTCTGGGCAGCTCTCATTGACGCTGTGTCCAGCTCTGGAGCAGGAACAGGGGCTGCTCAGGGCTTAGCTGGCTCCACATCAGACACACGTGAGCCCTGAGCAAGTCCTGCTGCACGAGAACCAACAGCCTCTTCTTCGGACACTGTAAGGACGCTGCAAGATCTGCGCTGAAAACCCTCTGGACAGAGGGAAGGGTTAAAATCCAGATCTTCAAACCCTTTTCACTCTCAGCTACTGGCTGGCAACTTCCCCCTGGGTTTTGTGGGTTTTCTGTTTATCCAGAAACATCCGAGATCGGCAAAGCTGTGCCCTAGATCTTAGCCATCACAAACACACTTTGCGAGAAACAGGGTGCATGACAGGAGCTGAAGTTTATAGACAGATCAGGGGCATCAGGCTATTAATTACCTACTGTTTGCATGTCTCTTTGAAATGCAATGGATAAGCTCTAAGTATGTTAATAATTTCCTCAGTTACCATGCTGATGTGCAGTTCAAATGGCTAGAATAAACTGTTACATTAATCACTTTTCAAATCTCTAGAATAAACTGTTAAAAGGTAGTATAATATTACTGAGTATCTAGCTAGAGCCAAACATCCTTTCTAAATGAACCTAAAACCTAAAAATGTATTTTAAATGCAACTGATACGGTGGTGATCACCTGAATTTGCACTTGAGATAATAATTCTGAGATGTATCAGCACTCGCACAGCTTCCAGACTCGTTACTTGAGTGGCTCATCAAGGGGACAAGGATGCACGTGGGACAGCACGATGAGAACAGCGCCCTGAGCCCAGCCCAGAGGGACAATCTGCAGCTCCTGGACGAAGTCTGGGCTCTCTTTGCTGCTCTCCAAGTCGAGGCACTTGCAGGGGACGGGAGGACAACGCTGCAGCGCTGCCCCTCAGGGAGAGCTGCAGCAGGGAAGGATAAGAAGAGTTATGAGGGCTGAATCACTGCAGGGACCTATATTCCGCCGAGCCCCTGATGCCCTGAATTGCTTTAGTAATCACTTTAGCCCCAGCAGCTTCCAGTGAGTACTTCCCCCTTCTGTGCCAGCACTTCTTACGCAGATATATAATTTTAGATGAATTCCTTGATTAGGAGCTCATAGATATCCAAGTCCTTTGCTCATCAGTAGTGTGACATTCACAATCTGCCAGCACACCACTCTGGGAGATTAAGGAGAATAGATTTTAAATGGTATGTTATTGACATTTCAATTATTTAAGCTCCAGTAGAAAGTGACCAGATGAGGTTTAGATTATATGATCCTCCTCCAAAAAAGCCCTGCCAGAAGGGAGCAGATGAAAAGAAGGGGTAAAGGGTGGCTCAGGTGACTGCTGATTGTAGCTGAAGAAAAAAGGCAGGAAACTTGGACAGATCAACTAGTGGGACAGATCCAAAAGAGCTTTATCAAAATAGCCAAAGCTTTTTCTAAATGCCTCAGGAGGATGGAATACCTCAAGGAGCAAGCATGAAACTAAGGGGCTCCAACAGCAAGATGAATCGAAAGGGCATTATCAGCCTTCAAAGAACTGGTATAAATCAGTCACCAACAAAATTAAGAAGCTAGTTAGAAGGTGTCTAGCCATGAGAGCTGCCAGGATCTAGAAGGCTTCCAGTGGAAACAAAACAACTATTTATGAATGGGATTTTAGCAAGTGTTTGCCAAAGCTAGCAACAGGTAGTGCTTAGGGACTCGAGAAATCTCTCCCAGCCCTGTTTCCCCCAAGGAACAGGGCACTCCATGAAAACTAGTCCCCATATTCCTATCACTTCAATCAGTGATAGAAAAGTGTAAAGAGATTCCTACCTGTTAAATTCAGCACAGGATATCTAGGGGTGACACCATATTCTATGGGACAGTACATGCACTCCAGGCAGGCAATGTGAGACACTAGGACCTAAAACGTGAAAGTCACTGGGTATCCATCATCACATGAACCTCTCAGAACAGGATTCACAGTCGTTTAGGTCCTCCCTGTAACTGTTCTCCATGGCAGAAGGCCAGCACATCTGCCCTGCAATACTGGAATTCTAATTCCTTGTGCACTAACTCCCTAAAGGTGAGACGGGAGGAGGAGGACCCTCCAGACAGCAGTAAACTCCATGAGGGTTGAGATCCTCATGCACCAGGTCAACCTTCCCGTTGCCAAGTACGCGCAGACAGAGTGAACCTCTCGCTAAGGACTGTGCATGGGGAGGAAGCAGTCAAGCATTCATTTTCTGTATTAATAATTATTATAATTAGAACTGTCACTGGCAAGCACAGAAAACACTGTAGCCAAAACACCGAGCCGTGGATGTCTTAATCTAGGCATCTACATTTAAATGCAGCCAGATGAGCAGGGGACACTTTTTTAGTTAAGTAACTTGGGCTCCTAAGGGGCTGTTTTGCTCAGGAACCCTGGTAATCACCTCATTTATGAACAATTGCAAAATAGATTCTCTTTTTAAGAAAACACTTCAGCACATGCTTAAGTGCTAATGTAAACTGGAACATTATTTGGGAAATTAAACAGAATTAGGGGCCTAATTTCAGTATGCAAGTTAAAAACACTTTGGCACAAATTCTGCATCTCTGTAAAGATACTCGCCCTCACATACACAACAAACCAGACTGTTTTTTATGCTGTAAAACTTCCAGCCGAAGTGTGAAGGTGAGAATATTCTCCTCAGTTTTCTAGAGAATATGTGAGTCCCACTAACTGGCGGGCTGAAAAGAACACCCTGCCAAGAAACAGGAAGGATTTTCCAAATCACATCCCAGGGAAAGTTTGTCGTGCTACCTGAAGCCATGCAAAGGGAAGTGTAACTATAATGAAGCATTAGCACACATCAGGCAGCCAGCTTATGGGCAATTGTCTGCTTCACACACCTTGAGTCGCATAATGAAACCAAGCGCGTTTTACTACCTCTGAAGCAGAGTAATCGTCCTCAAATGAGATGCCTGGGAAGTATTACTGTTGTTATGAAATGGAATTTATATGTAAAAATAACATAACAGTTAGATTTGAGTATTAAGTAGGTGCTTATTGACGCGACTGCAAACAACAGACGCCAACCAGAAACAGCCTGTCTGCTTTGTCATGGAAGATAGTGGAATCTAGAAAACCACTTTTTCACTCTACCACAGACCTCAAAATTAATTTTTTTCTAGCTTAAATCTTCCTTGATTTACTACCTTCAAGGAACCATAAAGCTCCCCTTCCGCTAGTAGTTACCTGCAAACTTGTGTCCCTTCCCCAGGGTCAGTAAGCTTCACTCCCAGCTGGAGCTGAGCACTCAGAAGCCTTGAATCAAGATTTATAAGCAGAAAATGGAAAGGTCTGCTGAGTAGAGGGGCTCCATCCCAAAGAAGCACACAAAAAAGGGGGTAAACCAGGAATAAGGCATGAATGAAAAACTGATTCTGGCTCCTGCAGCAGACACTGCTTTTACTGCTCTGTCCAGAAGGACTGTGCCTAAGTGATTAATGAAAAAAGGGATGAATGTGTGTAACAAACCAGTCCTCTCAATGCCAAAGCCTCTCTTCCCCTCCTGTCAGCCCATCTCTTCTGAGCCTTAGGCAGGTCACTGCTCTGCTGGCTGGCCCACCAGGCAGACCTCCCTGCCACTTCATGGAGACCAAGAGCCTTCTGCATCTGTCAAAACTAGTAAAACAAACAATTATTCCTCACTGCAAGGATGGAGGGTTGCAACTCTGAGAGGATTGGGATCTGGAGCTTAGTGACATTATCCCAAATGATCAAGGAGAAAACCGGATTTTCATACATAAGTCCTTCAATGTCAGAACATCGTCCTGTTTCCCATCAGACTCTGGAAGATCCCTTGGCAGGCACAGTTGAAAAGAGACCCTGCTAGGTGTAACTGTGACTGCAAGACCAGACACAAACAGCCACGAGATGATTAATCAGGGCTGATGGTAATTTATGTACCTGCAAAATCTTCCCTTTTTGAGCGCAAGGACTTTAAACTGAGTGTTGCGCAGGGTACCAGACTGCTGGTCCCATTTCCTCTTTGGTGGCTGCACTCCAGAGTGTGTAACTCAGCTGAGCTTCCCTGCATGGAGAGAACAAGGCTGGTGAATATGGAAAAGTGGGTAAATTATGACATTTTGCCACCTAAGTGGCACTCTGCACATTCATAGGGTTCCTTTACAAGAAGGGAATAGGAGGAAGTTTAGCACTTTGTGAGTCAGGCTAGCTGTTGTATGCAAAGATCTCCTAGGAATCAGCCCAGAGCATTTGTTTTCCTAAAACAAACTTACAATCATCTGCTTTTTAAATAGAGTTCCGTGACACGGAGAGGAAAATCAGAAAGTAATGCTGAAAGCTTTCCATGCTCTATTCATTTTATTATGTAAATCCACTCCCCAATTGATATTTTCATTCAAAACTAGCAGATGATCCATCATTATTCCTTGATGCATAGGAAGCAAAACAAGTACTATTGAAGCAATTGCTCTCATTTGGATTATTATTTTAATACAGCAATATTGTCTGTAGGTAATTTTTAAAGCACATTTGCACAGCAATTCTACGCTTCTCCTTCCAGAGGCAGTTTAGCATTGTCAACATTTATTACTTCAGCTTTTGTAAATACGTAGAGTAGAAAGCAGACTTTAAACTAATAAGCAGATTTTGAGAAATGGACAACAAAATCACTGTTTTCTTTTCAAGTTAGCTGCCTCCATACTCAATGATACAGCAACAAAGGCAAAGCAAAACTCATAAAGACTGAAACCCATGGAAACTAAAGCAAAGTGTGCTCAATGTTTTAGCAGTATTTCTACTGCTACAGATGAGTATTGAATGTTTATTTTAAAATTGTCTTAAGGGAGATAATTTAACACACGCTCATCTAATGACACAGACAAACACACAGACATATGTATTTCATTTGAATGACTATGTTCCTTAAATAGTTGGAAGAAGGCGTTCCACAGTGGTGTATCCCAGAACTGTAATGGGTCTAAAGGCCAAGCACACAAGTTTTAAGTCCAATGTGAATCTTATAGCTCAATTATTTAGATATCAACAAACACAGAGAAAAAGTTAATCGGCATAGCCAATAAATCAAAGCAACAGAATCTCTCCTTTTCCCCTACAGACACATATTTGCCAAGTTTTCTCCTAAGTACTATAAATTACGATTTATAGTAGAAAAACATGTAGCATTTCTGGGTAAGATTTTGGATTAAATGCTCCAAATACACAGCGAGACTGAGCCTCTGAACCAAAGAACTTCTAAGCTAAGGGATGTCAAGAGGGGGAATCAAAGCTACAGGTACAGCGACGTGTTTTGCCCTAGAAGCAGAAGAGCCGCATGCCACTTGTGTGCTCCAGTTATGACAACCTGGGGATCAAAGCACAACTGCTGAATATCTGACAATTTAAAACTACTGCAAATTTACTGAACTATAGCATGCCACAATGTACAGATTTACCATTTGCTGGTGGAATCTAGGTAATGTAGAGACCTTATCAT
>JAWLRI010000763.1:621361-702055 GCA_034781795.1 Crypturellus tataupa | reverse complement strand
TACTGAACTATAGCATGCCACAATGTACAGATTTACCATTTGCTGGTGGAATCTAGGTAATGTAGAGACCTTATCATATATCTATCAGAGCAGGTATGAGGTATTAATGATCAGTTATATTTAAGCGGAAACATATTCTGACAACAGGTTGGCTGAAGCTAAGAAAAACAGTTTTTGTTGTAACGTTACAGTTGAGAGGAACTTTGAAAACACAAAGTTTCAAACCCATCCAAGCAAACTAACAAAACACCAGTACTACCCTCCGCTGCTGGAATTACCATTTTCAAATCTCAAAGGTGTTCAAAGAGAATCAACAAGTCAAACAAAAGGTGTTGGAGACCACATCTGAAAAGCTTCCTATCGTATGTGGCAAGGGAAAAGATTTTGCTCCTTTATGAAACATGTTGAGGCGAAAGCAAACTGATCAGGAGCAAAAAGAGGCAGTAGATTCAAAATAAAAGCAAAGGCCGCAGAAGGAATATAGGCAGTTCCCAAACCCTAGAACTAAGCTCAAAGAATATTGCAGATTGGTGGCAAAACTGGCAGACTTGCAGCCTGTACCTGGGTGTGGACAGTTAATGTTGCCAAATCAATTTAGGAAGTGATTTTAATAGTGCAGTAGTTCTCGTATTGGTCCCCATCCTTTCTCGTTAACTCACATTTTAAGAGACACTTGCAGAACCCTCTACTTTCCTCTAAACACTGATCTAAAGCCTCAGCTCACTCCCATTGCTCTCCCTCTGGCTCCCCTCTCCTCCTGGAGATTCCTTATTCCCAGCCCACCAGCCAACCAAAACTTGGTCAAACTTCTGGACTAAGAGCAGCTCCAGTAGATCTTAACTCTTTGCTGTTGCAGGGCTATGAGCTGAGGAACAGGTGGACATGGACTTGTTCTGCTTCCCTCCACTTGTGGCAGAGGTCCCAAGGATGGGGTCGTCCATTCTGCGTGTGTCTGCAGAGCTGGGCAACCAACCCATTGCTCATCTGGCCCACAAGCAAACCTAAAATTTCCTAGGAAGGATTCCAGTCCCATCCTCACCACTTGGAAAGAGCTGACAGAGCAGAAGACTAGATTAACAAAACCAAGCAAAAACCTTCCAAGCAGCATCCAAGAAGGCATTTGTGTGTTTGACATGGTGATTCATCGGATCTTGCCATGATGATTCATTCAGTGGATCCACAACCTATTTTCTGAAGCTGTGAACAAAAATTTCCAGCTGGAGGACAGAGAAAGAATTCCTGAAAATTCCCACATGCCAGAGCAGATCTTGTACATGACACAATCATATACTTTTCACATTTATTTTTTAAGATACCTTTGAGCATGGCTTGGTTGCTTACAGTTGCATTTTCTTTACCTACAAATGCTACAAGCACATTTTGAGTATCTGGATTTTATGGCTCAATTAATTTTTTTACTATGGAACAAATACAATAGTGTCCATGTTTTACCAAAGGAAAAAGGCAAGTAAATTTTCCAATTATCATGGCAATGCAGCACTTGGTGTATATCATTATGAAGCTGTTAACAAAAATGCAACATTTTCATTAGCTAAAAGGCTATTTATCCCTAATGAGTTGTTAAAGACTAAGGGCAAAATTCTGCTTTCAGTTACACCAGTGTAAATCTGCAATCCATCCGAGTGCCCCTGCATTTATATTGGTGTCAATGAGTGCAGAATTTGGCCGGAATGCTCTTGGATTTGACTTTATAATCTGCCTCTACTTTAAATATGTCATTATTCACCAGTAAGGACCAATCAATAACAGTAATACTGGCGGGAAGAAGAAATCAAACAGAGACTAATGTGGCCTGTCTGGGAACACGGCTCTGCTGGGCGCTGACTATGGGAACCTCAACAACAAAGTATTAAAAAATAGCTAATGATACCATGGTATGAACCAGTTATCTTCACAGCAAACATTCTGGATGTATTTTCCACCCACTAGCTTCTCTACGTTGCTTCATACCATAACAGTCTTTATCTGATTAAAAAAATGCTACAGCTGGTCCCTTTGGTGACCACATGTGACTGATGAATGAACCTGCACAGAAAATACCCCATAGGCACTTCCATTCTTTTTTTTTTCCTGCAACTCTTTAAAATATCTGGAGTAATGGCTAGTAACCTGTGACAACAATTCTTTACTCACACGATGAATTTTGCCCCAATTTACCACTATATAAAAACAAGACAGGTATTTTAGCCTTTACAGCTGCAAAGAAAACACCTGTGAAAACACAACAGAGATCAGTATTAAGGACTGGAGGATAATACAAAGAAAAGCACGTGCTGCGAGGCTGATCCCTAGGCACCATTTCCATGTTAACATAGTCAACTTAATAGGTCAATGTACTAAAGAGAAACTGCACAACTGCAGGGGCCAAGGCTTTCAAAAACTGCAAAAGAAAATTAACCCCTCCTTTTTTTTTTCCAATATGTAAACACTACATACCCCACGTGTGTTAGGAAGTCACTGGTGTTGACTGTATGGATCACTTAAGTCAAGAATATTTGACTATCCTGGTATTAGACTGGGTTTTTCACTGTGGGTGACTCTTCTGTAGAGGGCAATACAGCCTTTCCTTTCCCAGACTGACCTCCTTTAAACTAAATTAATAGTGTCTCTCTACTACCTTCAAAAAGTTTTGGTGACAAAGATAAGTTCTGTGTGCTACGTTATATTCTTGTATGGTAACAGTGGTAAATGTAGCCAGAAAACATTACGAGTTCTTGCTTGCCCCAATTTTTTCAAAAACAGCAGATCATAGCTAATATGCATTCTTCCTATCACGTACGATTGATTCATCTATTCCTTTCATCTTCTTTCATCTATGAGAGTATTTGCAATCAGTAAACAAATAATAATATAAGCAAATATAATTAAAAACAAAAGAGAAAGAAGGCAGTGTGTATTGTATGAATTATTACCTAGGAAATGATATTATAATAAAATCATGAATAAAACAATGTTTACCAGAGAAGACAAGTAGAAGTATACCACTATCTAAGCATTTCTCAGTATCAGTAAAAGTGTTTTGTTGATGTCTCAGCCTCCTTTTCTTTATTCCTTAATGGCTTTTTACTCTATAATCCCTCAAGTCACTAAACCCTGGAGAGTATTAAAAGAGTCAGTATGAGAGGTATTATTAATTCACATTATATGACAGATAGGCACAGGTAAAATACTAACCTACAGTGAAGCAGAGCCTTTAGAAATCACTGGGTCTGAACCGTGAATATTTGCATGGGACTGATGAAGAACATCCTCTTCAAGCTTGATTTGAGAAATGAGGTCCCTGTCGTGGCAGCTACAATATTTGCTTATAAAACGTCTTAGCATCTTCCTGCCAGAACCGTCCTACCTCCTTTTCCTGTTTTGATCAACAAGAACAAAAAGTTGAAAGCAAACAGCAAGGGACTAGTACCACATCAGCAAACACGCCTCAGTCTTGGTCCACACCAGTCAGCTCCGGAGTCTGTCGCATTTAGCTCCTCGGAAGCCGCGTACCCATTTCACACACGCTGGACAGGAGCCCAGCTGAGCACAACCAAGCGACATGTTCCTGGTTCAAGACAGGAAAGATCTTTCTCTCTGATATAGACTCTGCTGAAGGACTTCAGTGAACTGGTACCTCCCTTCATTAGGCACTTGGGCAATCCTCTCTGTTACAGAGCACTTACCCACTGCAGCACACATCTTCATTTGGCACGTTTTTCATCTCCATTCAAACTCTCCATTTCTCTTAGGTTTCCATGTGTTTGTTTCTCCATTCCTCTGCCTTCTACAATGCACCCTCCTCTCTCCCCTTTCCTCTTTTTCATCATTTCTCCCCATTTTAGCACTCTCACCTCTGCATCCTTGCACAGTGCCTGAGCACAGTGGAAGCAAGGGCAGGAACTGGCCCCTACTGCTGACGGACAGAATATCTCCGCAGGGATAAGACCCTTTCTTTGCACTAGAGGAGTCTGAGATAGCTGAAGTCCTTATTTAATACTATCCCAACTACTGTCTTCGCATACTGTCTTCAAGGAGGATGAAAATTTGACAGCCATAGGACATAATGCTCAATGCTTAACTATTTCCAGGTTGTAACAGATGTGAAAAACCACAGTAAAGGGGTGGATTGTTTTTGGAAAACCTAAGTGAAAATTCAGCATTGAAAGGTAGCCCATAAATGCATTTTGAAGACCTTATAAATGAGCAAAATAACTTTAAAATCAATATAAAATGTCAAACATAACATACAAATTTCAGGACTGCCACGTGAAAAAAGAAGACAGGAATGAAACCATCAAACTAATGGTTACCTAAGGCTTAGGAGAAGATTTAGCCCCAGGTTTCTAAAGTGAGACTAGTGCAATATACACTCAGTTCCATATATCCTTCATCCTCCTTCACCACTCAGTTCAATCCCACCTGAGCTATAAACAGCTTTCCTTTCCTTGTCCATCACCTTGAGGAACTGACATCAGTTCTGCAAGGGCTTCTCAATGTCCTTCCTAGTTTATCACTCACAAAGACCTGTTCCAAAGCACCATCCCAAAGCCCTTTAGTTAGTGTCCTCATTTCACTTACTTTCCCATTAGTCTGTCGACTAGATTGAAAAGCAGGCCCTGCTGACAACAGTCTGTGAAACTAAACCTTTCATTTCCCATATGGAGGCTACCATATGTACTGTAAAACTTCAGGGGGAAGATGAACCCTGTTATTGATATGCCACTGATTTATAAAAGGAAGGCTCGGCATCCAGATATAATTCATCTTGGTCTAGTGTTTGGAAAATGCAGCATTCAATATTGTGTCCTTTGACAAATGTATATAGACACAGCATCCCAGAGGATGCTTTAACAAATGGTTTTATTCCTACATCGCTCTAGAAACGCCTAAAACCAACAGCTTCGCAGAATTGCTTTTGTACGTTTGCACAAAGTAGTCTCACTGCTTTCAGGGAGAAGAAGAATTAAAAAAAAATCCCACCAACCCTCAAGCTCAAAGCTTCAGAGCTCATTCATTGTTAAACAAAATAATTAAAACACTAAGCGCCAAGATTTCATCTTTAGAGTCAAATAGCCTGGCTGAATTTGCCCCTAGAAATGTTATAGCAGTAGGGGAAAAAAAAAATATGTCAAAATTAAAGTTGCCCTTCCAAGTGAATGTTCCACCAAGCAGGAAAGCAGGAGTGTCTATTTGCTTTGGATACAGTAACATATCTAATCTTACCACAAGTACTGCATGACTAGGTTAGACTGATTTAATGGTAGTGCTATAAATAAGGAAAACCACTCAAGTACCAGCCCTGCGGCTCCCTCGAAGCCACAAGAGCCAAAGGAGCAGGCCAGACCCCAACGCTGTGTCCCAAACTGAGACATGAGCGCCTGAGGCTTGGATCCCTCCCTCCTGTCGAGCAAGGGCAGCGAGGTCTACGACAAACCCTCGTGCACGAGGACACAGCTCGGGAGGAGCAGCCTGCAGACAGATGTGCACAGATTGCCATTAGGACACTGACATTTAGCGGTGGGAAGCGCTCGGCGTTTCCATGGTGCTCAAGGTACTCGGGCGCTGCAGGAGCTGCGCGTCCGTGTTTGTACAAGGACTCCGAGGGCAGCTGCTCGTTCCTGGCTGGTTGTTTTTGGCTCCGGAACAGCCACTTGGTAGGTCAGAGTAATCCATATTCCACAGCCCCTGGGGGATGGACTCACCCTTTCTTGCCCGATTATGGGATTTTCCAGTGGGCAGCTTTAACCATCCCTAGATGATGAGACAACTGCAGCCTCGGGCAAACACTGAGACAGAGAAGCAGCCCTATCCGTGCCCTTGCCCAGCTGCTGCTGACCAGCACAAGCCCAGTGCTATCAGCATTCCCAAAGACACCAGTGACAGAGTGACCTAGGACATCAACAGATATAAAAATACATTGTATATCAGTCCAGAGAATGAGACTGGGCTCAGAATTGAGGCTGCGCATACAGCAGAGCTCAGCAAGGTGCCAACTGGCCTCCTCGGCTCTGCCTTGGCTTTAGCACTAACTTCTCACTGCGCCGCTGTGGAGATGACGTTGCGATATCAAAATGAAATGAGACTATTTAAATGCAAGGCTACAGTGGCACTGGTACAATGTGAAAATGAAACTAACTCAACGTAACCCCCAGGGAGCGAGTTGCAGCGTGAAGGAGAAATAAAGCAATGTAAGTGCATGTTACACTGGACTTAAAGAGCCCACTGAGGCCAGGGTCTGTTGCTGAATTTGTTTGGGCGTTGAGCTTAATTTGTGCCATACATCTTGAGCCGAACCATTGTTTTACTGAGTAGCTATTAACTAAAATTAACATGCAGGAAGGTACGTTAGCGCTCAGGCAGGGTTTGACCCAAGCTGTGAAAAGCAAAGGTACAGGAAGGGAAGTCTGGTATTTCTGTCCTAAGTGGGCGACATTACTGAAGAGCTCAGTGATAGTCACACACAGCTACTCTAGCACAGTCACAGAGAGCAATCCACAACCTCTTTGGAAATCCAAAAGAAAGAACATAAATGATAAAGAGGTACAGGGATCTAGGGTGAAGAGAAGTTCCTGAAGTGGGGAAAGGGAAGTGAGAATGCAGTGTTATCATCAAGTAGCTGCAAGGTGTGAAAGAGCAAAAAAATAGCTTTAGTCCTTAAGCAAATCTATCTGGGTGACTACAAAATTGAGAATAAGAACTATTAAGTCAAGTATCAGAAAAAAAGAAATACCAGTGTTACAATAGTGAGATCTGCTCCGACAGGGTCCACATTAGAGACAGGAAGTTTCAGCTGGATCTGTATATATCTATACCTGGAATTGTTAGTACAGAAACACATATTCACACACCATGGGGAAGAACAGCAGCACCACACTCGCGAAGGGCATGCTAAAGCCAGCCCAAATGATAGTAATGTAAATAAAATGAATCCTGTCTGTCTGACAGCCCTGCTGGAGGTGTTGTCATAGGCAGCTCACCAGAGTTGGGAGTATCAAGGCCACCCTACGCAGAGCAGCCACATTCGGAACGGGCATAACCAGAAGCGCTCCCCATACACATTATCCCAAGCCAGTTTTTCCCAAATGTTTAACAATAAGAATGCAAGTAGATAGCACCTTCCAAAGGTGTTCAAAAACCCTAAGTGAATTAACGGACAAGTCTACAATTGACAAAACAGAATGTAACTACTCCAGGTTAAGGATCAAAAAACAAAGTACCTGTACAATGCTAGAGTTGTTTTTAGGAGAAAGGAGAATAAAAGAGCATTAAAATTGGTGTTCACTGTGTGCTGCCATCATTATGAAACACCTTAGCTCTCTGCAGAGAACTAAGAAGAAAAGTACAAGGGAATACAGCAAGAGCTGAGAATATGGAATTGTGTTGCCCTTTAAGATCCCAAATCACAGAATCACAGAACGCTTAAGGTTGGAAGGGACCTCTAGAGATCATCTAATAGTGACTTCATGGTTGAAAATTATCACCCTAACCATATTTAAGGAACTACATAAGTACAGGTGTGTAAAGGATTTAATAACAATGAAAATATAAATAAGCGCAAGTAGAAGACATAAATTCTTAGCTTTACAGAATCCTAGAGAGCAGGAAAAGAAAAAGGAGAGGGGAAAAAAAAAGCGTAAGGCTTGCAGTGTTGTTTTGCATCCAAAATATCCAGAGTTTGATAAAACATTCTAGGGTATTGGAGTGGATTACGTAGTGTAGCTTCCTTAGCATTTGTGTTTGCATCTAGATTTTTATCAGCCCTTCAGCCACATTCTGTAACTATTTCTAGGTCTTCCCTGCATTCCCCAGAGAAACACAGCAGGCCATGCCTCGAGAGCCAGCTCCAGAATTGCAGAACTGATCACCTGCATTCTCGGAGACGGGTGCAACAGGAATACCCAAAGCTACCAGGTTGGGCACCAGCCTGCAGCACAAGAGGCTCAAACTTTCCTTTTCAGTGCCTGGGTCTTGGTCCAGCCTCCTCCCTTCTTCTTGGCAAGGCTGGGTATCAGGTAGAGCCAGCCTATTTCCAAGGCATCCGAGGATGGGACCTGAGGAAGATTCTGATCTCTGGGGACGTGACAGTTACAAATGATGTGTGCAGGCCCTGTGACAGGCTGCTCACTTGGTAACTGATGAGCTGGTGTCCTGCAGAGCAGAGCCCATGTATTTAGCAAATGACAGACCTGCTATGTTGATCGAATCTGTGTGGAGAGTAAAGAAAAGCAAATATAGGCTTTACACTAAATGCCTATGATGGATAGATTCATCTTGCTCGGCACTACTCTGATTCCAATGTATTCCAGCTACACATGTAATCCGAAAATTTCCTTGAATTTATTCCTTGTTTAGAGGAAATCTGGAGCACTGGGCTCCCAAGTGCTCGCAAATGACAAATACCATGCACTGCTTCAGGGAACGACTGAGTCCATGTCCTGAATTAAGTCCATGCCATATCCTTTCTAACTGCAAAAAACAAAGAACAGGCTTTGATTTCTCTACGTGATGGCATAAATCAGAGGAAGTCAAAGGAAAGAATCCACTGCCTGACATCCAGGACATGAGAAAATATCCCTAGGTGAATATTTTGGGATATTTTAGAAACTGACCTGTGACAAGATACAGAAGAATTTCTAAACTCTTTCCTGTCTACAAATCATATGCATCATAAGATGTCTCAGCCCCTAAAGTCTAAAATCTTTCTGTGTGTCAAAAGCTTCTTTGTGATGGTTTTTGTAATCCTCTTCTGGTAGGTCAGTCTTAAAGGAAACACAACTACAAAAACACAATCTCATTGAGTCCAATGACATACAGTAGCATTATCAGCACAGTAATTCCACTTTACATTCAATTTTTATAAGATAAAGAGTTTTTTATATTGGCATTTGAAAATAAAAAAGGATACAGAGAAGCCTTAACTTATTCGAAATTTAACACTCTTCCTATGCGCTCCCAAGCCCAGTTTGAGAATTCAGATTCGCACTACCTGCATCTCTACGACCTGGCAAAGGTCATTCTCTTGGTGGATGAGTTTCCTGACCTGCTGAGGATGGGGGATCAAGTTCCATAAGCAGCTTCACCAGCAAGCCTTTCATCTCTGACCTCCAGGCTGGATCCCGGCAACTCATTAGCCTGTTAGAGGGAAACATGCTAATAAATTGCACAGGAAGAGTCACTGATGTATCAGCACCTGGGGTGAAAGTCTCTATAGGAAGAGCTCGAGAGCCCATGCAGCACCTGCAGCCGTGCTGCACAGCTTAAGCCACTTCATCTCTCCGAACCTCTTAGCTGCAAAGCTTAGGTTAGAAGGAAGAGGCTTTTGCAAACCCTTGGAGAGGGCAGAAATGACAAAGCAGCGTGGTCTAGCGTTAGAGTGAGAGGGTTTTGCTCGTGGCTTCTGCGAAAGAAGCCTGCAGGCGTCCAATTTGTTCTGTGGAGCAGAACCATGTATACAATTTATACAAATGACTCCAAGTCCAAAACATCGTTAGGAACACTTTATGTATCTAGAGAAACTTTTAAAATAAAATGGCAAAGCACTTATATGTGGACAAAGTTATACATGGCAAAGATGTATTTTTATTAGTCTACCTAAAACAGTGCCTTAAGGCAAAATGAGGCAAACGGGCATACTTCTTTTCTAAAATATAACTATACTTTTCTAGGGGATCTTGCTGTGACCATTCTGCCCATTAGCAGACACATCCCTTCACTGTGCTGGAAGACACTGGCAGTAACTTAGAGTCTGACTCCTAATCAGTGCTCCTGAAAGTCATTTAAAATGAACACAAAATCTGCTATTGCTTGGGAAACTGGTCATAAATATCAGTGGATGAGTATTTTCTGGACGATTCTCTTTGCTAATACCATGCTTATTTTACTAGCTGCCCTAAGTATTCCCATTAAATTCAAGTTATCCTTCTTATTTTTAAAGCCCTACACGTACTGGCTCACGACAGTCATTAAGAAACATTCTCCAAGTGTTGCCTCTCCACATGCATCTCCCACAGGAACTTTAGAGCACTAAAACTCCAAAACAGAAAGTCCAAAGCCAAGAGACAGATTTCTGCAGGGACAGCCCCATAGAATGGGACCTGCTCAGAGGAAAAATCAAGATGTCCATAGGTCTGAACAGCTTTCATAGCCACGCAGAGGAACCATTTCAGTGGATCCTCTCTCTTGCAATACAAGGAAGGATAAGGACAAAGAGCACAAAGGCAGCAGGCACTGCTGGACATGGTGGCACCTCAGCACAGCCTAGGAATTCCCTGTCCCGATTCCAGCTCAAATGCAAGGGCTCATCCTTTTATCCTCAGATTTGACAACCCACCTTGTTGTGCAAGACTGAATCCATCACAGTTATTGAGGATAAGGAAAACACAAGGAGCACTAAAACTTTCCACGCACTTGTCTGAACCCTGGCCTGGGAGCCTGCATGGGATCCGACCATGCCATCCTGTATCGCAGCCCAGAGGGACGGGCAGTATACAGCTCTCATGGACCATCCCGCTTCCATGCGGCCGGCATGCAGCAGTAGCTATGGGCAAAGATACTTCATCTGGGTTAGAAAATAATGGACAGCATTTAGGGACAAGCAAGCTTCCTTCTCAGCAAATCATCATAATTAATATAAGCACTATCATTACAGCTGAACTTTCCAGCCCAGTCAAATGAAACAAGTCAATTCCTTCAGTGTACTTTTTTTTTTTGGATGTTTTCCTTCCTCTGTGGCTAATTATTGAACATTTTTCTAAACCCTAATTCATGCCTCCTTCCTGCTTACTGAAGCTAAAATGTCATCTGTGCAGGAGCTCATAATCAGCTGATTCTGACAAGCAGAGGATAAAGCACAAAAGGGAGAATATTGTTTTAAGGAGGGAGAAATCCAGATCTAACTACTGGGACTTTTGCCAAGGACTTCAATGCGAGCAGAATAGAGGCCTCATTGTTGACAGTGAAAATTGGACCCTGTTGCTTCTCGAGGATATTGTCTCTTTCTAGCTCACTGGCTGAAATACTGGTTAAACACAGCCCAGTGTAGCCTCATTTGTATTAGCAAAGCCAGGGGAGGCTGATACACAGCAAAGAAGTGAAAAACAAAGAACCTGCTAATAGCGGTTGTGATTGCTTTAACAAACACTTGGAACTTTGTTGAAGTGCTTAAATATGATGCAAAAACCCTCCCTACTCTCACACCTTGAAGTCAGTCTTCTCCCTGGCAGCCTGTAAAAATCAAGCTAACCTACGTCCAGCTCCCCCAAGTACTGAAATCAGTTCTTTCTCTTTACCATTTTAGCTACATCATGTGGAACTTTGTTGCTCCCTGACCACTGTATGACTAGAAAAAAACCAAAACCCTGGGACATCAGAAATGCAAGTGGAAGCAGATCTCTTATCTCCTTGGAGCACAGATCCTGCTTTAATCATTAGGCAGAGACGAGCACACTGCCAGCACCAAAATTCAATGTTCTCCCTTCATTTGTTACCGTACAGCAGGGAGAAAGCAGACTGGATGTGCACTAGGGCTGAAGCCAGGCTATTATAATGTAAATCCAATGGCACATACTTAATTTTCTCGTGTACAATTTCTCACTCGATCAGTCACTCCTTCCTGATCGCCTCTAATAAGGGAAAGAGAAGCTTGCCTGACAGCAGCTCCCCATGAAGATACTAGGACCCAAGTGAAGAAGAGCTGGGAGCCTTAGGTAGAGCCATGCAGGATTCACAGCTCACAAAGCTGATGTTCCAGGTTTCCTCCAGGGAAGAGTCCTTGCAGGTAACACCAAAAGGGAAAAGCACCTGGATAATTTACTGAATCCAGACTAAAACTGAGGGTGTTGCGCTGCATCCAGGAGGGCTCAAGCAGCCCAGCTGCCACCTCGTGGCTAGCAGATCTCACTGCTGCGACTCCGCTGCTCCATCGTTTGCTCCTTCGTTACTTATTCCATGCACGTACGGAATAAATCTGAAGACAACATATCCCAGGCAAGAATAAAGAGCTTTGATTCTCTAGAGCCCAAATATACAATACAGATCAATGTTGCTAGAGGGGAAAAAGAGATAGATTTAATTACCTCAAGCCTTGGGTTGCAGAGATGGTGGGAGGGAGAGCGTCGGGGCTGGGGCAGGGGTCATCTAAATTCTAGTACTATTCTGTACAAGCCGACCTGACAAAGGAGACCAACGTCAATACAGACACAGAAAATAATTTCTTGCAGTTTGGGAAAGATATTTCATTTGACAATTGGGTCAAATCCCCATTCCTCTATGCAATTCTAGAAACTAGTCAATGAGGGAAATTACAAAATACCACTTCTCCAGTAGATTCATGTGTCCCCTTGGGTTCATCTTAAAAACCATTTGAAAATAGATCACAACTGGTAGTTGAAGTTATGAAGCACCTGCAGTGAAACTCACGAGATTTGGAACTTCCTATAAGTTTATCAAGTTTCCAGCCCATGTGGCATTTCCAGTAGCTTCTCTTGCTGCTACATGTATTTTAAACTTTTTTTTTTAACATTGATTTGAAGATGCAGGAACATTGGCTTGCTCACTCTTTCTCTGGCACCTGGTGAATGTTTCACATTTGACTATATACCAAAAGGTTGCAACAAAAAGAACCTGGGAGAAATAAGGTGGCCTTGGCAAAAAATCTCATGAACAGGAGCATAAATAGAACCTTTCAGAATTTTTAGAGAACTCACCTTGAAAAATAGTCTTTGTATTTCTAGAAGGAACAGATAGCAATATATACAAATACATAAATATATGCAAATGCATCTTTCATTTGAAAATCTTAATGCCAATAGAAGCTTAAGGAAAAAGTAGGTAAGTCAGATCACAAAACACGTCGCCAACAAAAAATTTTTAGTTCCCCCAGCTAAATGAACTGTTTTCAGGACGGGCACCAGATTCTTAGTACCTGCACGTCCATGGACTTTAACAGAGGGCAGAAGCACTAGGGTCTTTCTCTTCACTTGCTCCAGAACAGGTGTCTTCAGCTCCAGGGCTTGTGAGCTGAGCGCCACAAAATAATTTTTGTTTAGCACAGATTTTGGGACCTATCACCAAAAATTACTGCCAGCCAATACTACCGCATTAAAATACAAAGGGAGATCATATGAAACAGTTAGTTACTTTTCCAAAATATATTTTCACATTTGTATTGCTTCACTTCACTGAGAATATTTTACAGGTGACTACATCACACAGGAGGTTTTATCAACTTGTCCTATCCAAATACCTGCTTGGCTATGATTTGTCAATTATTCCAGCATTGTCAGAATCCCTATTTAAATTTAAACATTTTAGTAAGCTATGACAAAAGATTTAGAAACACAGTTTCAGAAGGTGATAGACATCAACAGATGCTAAAACACTGATGAAAAAATGCTTATGCTTAAAATATACTACATGTTGCACATATACTTTTCAACATTTATGCTCCAGTCAATGTATTATAATTGAGCTCTACTGAATTACTTTTCTAGTGGATAAATATTGTACACACTGTAGTGTGAAGAGATATCATGTAATGTATACTAATTAAGCCATTATATCTGTACAGAAGATCATGTCTGAAATATCAAATTACCAGAAATTAAACATCTCAAAGGATTAATGAAAGGCTATGGAGTCATTCACTTCCAGGTCAACAGGTTCAATATCAGCTCTGTTTAATAGCTATAAGGAATTTATGTGCTGGAGATAACAATTCTCTGCCTCCATTCATAAATCAGAGTAAGAGTCCCCGGCTCATGCACCAAGAACAGCAGCGTTAACCAGCACAGCTGGGAATATTACACCAGGCCTGAGTTGGGTCTCCATAAGATCATGTAACACATTTAGTGGATGCCTGCAATGTGCCTATGCAGTGAGAAGGAAGACCAGAGGATCTCCATCAGCTGCTTGAGGATCTTCCTTCTGCTTCTCGTGATTCTGATCCTGCAGCTCTTGCTGCTTCTAGCAGAGGCATCTGCAAAGGCATCCAAAAAAGGTGGAAGAGCCACAGTGAACTCTTACACAGGGCCACCTTGCAGCTAACATGGGAATAACTACACAGGAAACCTGTACTGGGGGAAGAATCCTGAATTTGCAAGTCTGGACTTTTTTTAGGTTAAATTAGTACAATAGCAAGAGATCTAAGAATTAGCTTCAAGGCTAGGACACAGATAAACAAACAATCTTAATACTACCGACAAGATAGAAAGTAGTCACGAAATTACTCAGGCAAGAACAGCCAACCATATCCTACTTAAATATGAATAAAAAGGCACTGCAGATACCACTGTAGATAGGTTCAAGACGGCAACACTGCGTAATGGATTTTTTTTCCAAAGCCAGCACTTTAATTTCTTATTAGGAAACTATGATTTTAGCCAAAAAAACTTTGCAGTGTGAAGTAGTGAAGAAGGGAATGATACCTCATTCCAGACCCAGCTTTTCCAATGATCTTCTGTGAAGCTTTGGTAAAGTCACTGTCTTCACTATCTCAAAAATAATAAAAAAAAAAAAATAGAGAAAATTCACCTATGCAGGAATCATGGAAAAATTAACTAGTATTAATGAGGTAATTCAAGTTATCTATAAATGCAAGTTATTACTCTTAGTCCTTAGTGAGAGTGACTACACCCCTACTCTGCACTCTGGATGAGAATGTTAAAGTTTCATTTAGTATCTCTATTACCAACCACATTCTTGTCATCCCATTTAGCTTTCAAAAACTCCAAGAGCTGAAAAAAACACACAAGGAATTTTAGCAGAAAGTGTTCTGGTGGCAGTAAAATAGCTTACAACAGAGTATTGTACTGGAAATATGTTTGAACCTCAGATATTGAAATACCAATACTACACATAGAAAAAACTGCAGCAGCTTAGATAATACATGAAAAGGCATCAAGCCTGCAAGTTTGTTTTTTTTTAACGACTACAAACAGAATTCAAAAACAAAGAGCATTCTAACAGCTCTTTACTTTGCTTTCTTGGCACTTAGGTATTTCAAATCAAACACCTCAGAAAAAACATTATTTCAAAAAATAAAAAATATGCAAACATGAAAGACCAAAAGTTATAGGCAGCCCATTTTTATTACAGAAATGCCTTGTATGCACCTGCCCTGCTTGTCAAATCTCCTTATACTCCCAGTACAGTAAATGCATAGGAGAGATTTAGCACGACCTGCACTATACACTTAATCTTTCTAGAAGAAGCTGTGAAGCACAGCATGCAGTACTGGCAGTAGAAATGTAGAAACATTTTTACCAATTCATCTTTCCTTATTCCCTTTCCCCACTAGTCTCCCTCTTAAGATGATATGCATTTTTCAAGTACTGAATTCCTTCAGCTAGATTTCTAGCTCTCTTTCCCATAACATGCTAAGTTCTACAACTGCAATGCATACTTTCTACAGCTTGTTAGCAGCATGTAATGATAATATTTTCCCAAGGGGCATAATTCAGATTGAATTTAAAATATTTTATATGAATAGACTTAATTTTATTTTCTTTATTTAAAACAGCACAACTTCTACCGAGGTTTCTCAAATCTTTGGATAGCAAAAATATTTTTGTTAATTTTTATCTGTTCAGTATTTAAAGATGCTCCAACAATGCAGGCAAATGCAAAATACACTATTAAATAAGAATTTAAGGCACAACAGCTACTGAGAGACAGAGGAGCACATGACATGTTTCTGTGTTGGACAGCCAAAAGAAGCAGAGAAAACTCTTTTCTAAAGCATTTGACAAAGTATTAGAGATAATTCAAGATGTAAAGCAAAAAATGTTTTTTTCCATATCCCATTATATACTGTAAGTTATACTGTTTTAGGTCAGAAGCTTGTATCTGCATTTTCTCTCTTTCTCCCTATATATATATACACACACACACACAAACACACACATATATATACACACACACACACGTTTCTGTATAAGGTTTATTAGGAGAGGTATCTTAATAGACCAACTTAGTGGGAAAAAGCACGTAAGCCCTTTAAAATAATACAATCTGTTACTGTCTCTTGAAAGCTTGTCTCATGTCTCTTATGTCATTAGAATATCCTGATTACAAGAGCACTTACCTGTAAATTAAAAAAAAGAAAAAAAAAAGCCTTCTCTGTTGAACTTGAAATTAGAATGGAATAGTGGAGATGCTAATACTTAAGCCACTTAAAATAGACAGTAGAAATAAGAATTTTGTGTAGTTTCACTCGAGCCTGAATTCTATAAACACTTTTCTACGCTCTCAACACAACATCAAGTCGCAGGTCAGCCAGGAAGGCCAGAGAACAAAACAGGCTTTGACACCGCAGCGAAAGAGGCAGCAGCACCGCAGTCCTGGTGTTGCAGTATAAACTATAAAGTCCACAGGGAAATCTAAATGGTGTATTTTTCTGTTTACCTTCAGGTGACAATGTCCAAATGCTTTAACACATCACTGAACGTCTGTTACAAAAACCCCTGTCACTAGGAATAAAAGTGGATGGATGAATAATGGCCAGGCTGGACTTTCTGCCTCTTGCCAGCAGCATCAAGGGGAGATTTTAAAACAGCTGGCAAGAAACATGAAGCTGATCTAGACCTATACGATCAGGCCTAGAACCATCAACACAGTCAGCACTGCAAATATATAGACTTACCTCCAAACAGAGGCAGGCTGGATAGTTGCTAGCATTTCTCAGAGGATCCTGGTTCTTTGACAGAAGTCAGTAAAACTAGCATTTTTACAAACATTTTTTCAAAAATACAGACACAATGACAGCACTGAAAACTGCCCTCCTCTTTTTTTTAAATCTTGCATTCTGATTAAATTGAAGAAATATGAGTCTGCCCCTCCTCTATATATATAAAAAAATTCTAAATATCATACATTGTTAAACCTTGTAAATGTCCTCTTACTGTACATGAAGATTTTTCTTCCCATATATAAACTTCATTTTAATACAAAGTGATTAACAAAAAAAAGAGTAGATGAAAGAAAAGGATTGCCTGTTTTTGTTTTTAAATACTCCTGCCTCTTTCTATTTCTTCCTGCAAGATCAACATACAATATTTCCAGCAACAGGAATGAAAACAAGTTGCAAATAAAAGATAAGGTGCTGAATGGCTGAGTGTGCTGGCTGCTCCATCAGCACTACCCATGTTGTGCCTATTCATGTCCACCCCAGTCATGTTGGAAAGGGGCAGGGTGTTTTGTGCTGCATTTTTTTTCATGCTCAGAATTAAACGCTGGTTTCCTGAGAAGTCCCCTTTTAGCAGAGGGTACTACAACAGCTAAAACTCTACAAGTAAAAAGAATCTTGTTACATTTGAACAATATATTTTCACAGCAGCATTTACATATATCCAGACTGGTATGTCCAGATCAGTTGTCACCAAAATACATCTGGCTTTTGAGGCAGCACCCTGATCATTTAAAAAGGATTCCACAGTCACCCTTACCAAGCATTCTAGCTCTACAAACTGTGGTTCCTCTGCATCATTTTCAGAAGAAAGACTTCCTTGAAAAATTATTAAACTCCTCTTTTAAACTGAACGGTTTCTTTGAAAAGAAATGTTGAATTTATCTATATTCTAAAATGCTTAAGCAAGAAGAAAAATCCCAGCACTAAACCCACATAATTAAGTGGGATGTATTCAGGCCATTGGCTATTTTACTGCATCTCAGCTTAATATTTTCAAGCATTCTAGATGTGGAACAGACAACATGTTCTCATCAGTATTTTTCAAATGAATTTAACAGATCTAACCCAAATGACAACAAGATAAACCAGACAAGTGATGAAAATGACTGTCCTTTCTGTTTTAGGCTCTGGCTCATCTGTCCTGTGATCAAGGTGAGCCTGATAAAGCTGAAAATTACACTGTGCGACTGGACTATGTCAGATTATCTTTCCCCTGAGAAGCGATTTATTTTTAGTAATCCTTGATGAATAATAAGAAACCTTCTACTCCAAGATACTCCTCTTGTGTGGGCAGAGCTTCTTATTGCTTTGAGTGGGAGACCACAAGAAAGAAACATAGAAAATGAATGTCTAGATGTTCTTTATGGTTCAAAGACAAATTTGTCTGAAAAGAGAGACCTTCAGGACAATGAGTTTCATAAAATTATCAAGAGTTTGTAGGTTTAACTGCAAAAGTTACTGGCCTATCTTCCACTTTTTGAGTGTGAGGCAAATCCAGTTTTGGTTTTGTAAGATCTTGCTTTGTAGAATTGGGGCTTTGTTGATCTTTAGATGATTCCAGCAGATGTTGCATGTTAAGTCTGAAAATGAGGCGAGGATCTGGTCCAGAAAGAGATGGGCAATTGCAGCTCTCTCTTATTTTAAGAGCCTGTGAATACATAGGAAAATAAATCAAGCAGGCTTAAAAAAAAACAAAAACAAAATTTCAGTCAGCTGTTTGGCTTCCTAGAAAGGTCTACATTTACAATAAAGTTTAGCAAGTAAAATATTAAAGTCAATGGAGCTGTTATCTTCAACCATTGTTATCCCTAACAAATTTTCCACAGAAACCAAGAATTCGGGGGAAGAAAGGTAACATTTAATGTGTTAGAACAATGAAAGGAATGAAAGAATTAAAGAATGGAAGACGATGAATGATAAAATGTTTTCTCAGATATCTATTACACATATCTGATTCAAAGGAGGAAGGAAAATCATCCGTAACATAATGGACATTTAACTGTTCAGCACAGAAATACAGAGGGTCAATCAATAGGGTAAAGGTTCAGCTGCACAAGTGATCTTATCTCCAAGAAGCATTTGAGCACACAGCTCCCAAGTGCTCTCAGAAAATAACATTCCTAGAATGTAAAAATGTACATAGATTAAGAGATTAGCACTAGGAAACCAAATTTTAATTACTTCCCCTTACTAAACAATTAACTCGGCATTATTTCCATTTTACAGCTTAGAAAGTGGAGGCGCAGAGGAGTTAACGGATTTCTCAGAGTATCAACATCGCTGAACACATTTTTCTTGCAGTTCTCCCAGCTTTGTATTCTGGTTCACAGATCATCCTGCCTTGCAGGCAATCTGAGAAAGAAATGAATCTCACCTCTCAAAAACATCATGAAGAAAATGATATAAAACAACGTCCTTCAAAACAGGTGACTGTTTAAAGTTGATGGTCATTTTAAAGAAATTGAAAATAATCTCACTAGTTCACACAAACAGTCAGTGTGCTTTAGAGCTAGAAATGGTGATCAGGGAACTCAGCTTGATGTACTGCTTTCCAAACAGGAGTTGCCCACAGACTTAGTAGTGGTCATGAATTCTCCCACAAAATCCATATAAGCTACCGAAGAAAAGCAAGTTTCTATATATTCCATTGAAAATTATTATTTGCAGGATTTTGGAGGGCTCTACATTTCCAGTGAGAATTAATTTGTCAAGACTTGCAAGATGAAGTATCAAAACCCATTGGTTTAATGAAACAGCAGAAAAGTAGTCTACAAATTGTCTGATATTTAAATATTAATCAATGTCATGGTCACTGTTGTGTAAGGTTAATTGTATCATAACCTCAGTCAAAAATATACACATGTGGTCAGATGAACACCCAGTTTCATTTTCATCTTTTCATGGGACAGAAAGCTTGCATGTATATTTTGCTCCTTTTTTTCTTGCTGTGTTCTTGAACAGTAACAGTGACATTAGCTCTGAGCTGTAAAGAGATGCCTGCTGGACAGTCAACTGTTGCCAAAAAGTATTAGGGACTGTTTATTTGCTGTACATTAAAAAGGAGAAGCAAGGTAACAGTTTTCATAGAGGAAAAAAAAATCATAATTTTAATTTGCTTTAGATATACCAGATTTGGCTACACTTATTTAAATAATGTAGAGTCTAGGCAGATACAGTCACTTGCCTCTTATTCCCCATGTGGCAGGAGTCCTGCCTACCCAGTACCTCTAATGCAGAAATCTTTACCCATCCTTTTGAAGGTACTGGGTACCCTTTCACCGTGGTCAGTGCGAGTACCTTACTGCAGCAGGTTTTAAAATGGAGGAACAGTACTTCTTAACTAATCTCTTTGTGTGTGGAGAAGAATTTCCTGTAAATGCCTAGAAACTAACAGAATTAGAAAGTAACTTTTTTTTTCTTTCTTTTTAAGAAAAAGACATGTTCCAGAAACATAACCAGTGTTTTCTTAGTTGCTTATTACTTGAAATACGTTTAAATCATTTGGATACATGAGTCTGGATTAGGCAACTGTCTGGCTTTAAGAATAAAGCTTTCTTTTTTTATTATTTTTATAAAGGTGATTGTCTCTGCAGTCACCAAATGTTATCTATACTTCTGAACACGCTTCTGCTTCAGTGACCAATTAATTTCTAAACTGTCATTTATGACAAATCAAGTTTTCCCTTGTTCTGTTCCAGAACATAAGCTGCTGCAAGACTGCATTAATGTCAAGCAGCATTATTCAAAGCAAAGGGAAATACGCAGATTTAGGCTGTATCCTGGAAAGTGCAATGTAATCCTCTTTTAAACTAATTTAGCAATTTTAAATCTCCGATTTCTTTGGCTACGTAGTGCCTGGTTTATTTCCATGGTTTCACTTATCTAAAATACTGAAGTCACAAAATCAAAAGTAAAAAATAATACTTTAGAGGTAACACTTTTACCCTCCGGATGTCTTTGTTTTCTTGCTACACAAAGCTGTCCAAGAAGGAAGAAGATGCCAATTCCACATATCAGCTTATACGCTATTAAAAAGATGACAGTGTCAGAAGGCAAAGCTACATAATCACAACATCTCACTGGTAAAATACGACTACACACTGTAATCAAGTAGCCTGTATATGTATGTCTGTGAAGGGTATGAAAGGCTCAGCCCTATTTAGAAGGTGTTCTTCATTAGCTCAGCTGGCTACTGCCATTTCAGTTCAGGCCAACAGCACTGTCCTATCATTAAGATGACAGTAACTGACTGAGGAACTCAATATATTTTTCCTGAAAGTTAAAACAGCCTGACATGGTCAGCCATATGGTACTTTCAAATTCACTAGCAACTTCCAGTTCAGTAATTCAATATTGCTTGAGCAATTTGGTCGTCAGTTTTTAATCTTGACAGTTTGGGCAAGAGGACAAGTAAAAACATTCCTAATGAAACACATGCACATCCATGTTATAAATAAGAACATATCACTGACTGTGTATGCTGAGGAGTGTTACAAATAAAGAAGATGGACAGAATTGAGACAAGGTTAACTAGCTAGGGTGAGAACACAGATGCACCTGTTTAATGCTGTTGATTCTCAAGTTAATGTTAAGATTAAAGTACTGTTGTTGGGAATAAAGACCACCTGCCAGTTTACAGGTTCAGAAGATCTCAAATTATAAATTATGAAAAAAAGGGTGAGGCAGTTTCTAATCAACACGATTGCAATCACCCTCTGCAATGTGCTGGAAGTGGGGACAGGTAAGAATCAGAGTTCTGCTTCATCCTACTGCTTTCATATAAAACTACCAGTATAGACAAAAACAGGAAAGAAATTTTGAGCTTTCCTTATTTCTCCTTCAACACTGCCACAGATCCAGGCTAACTATATCTCAAATCCTTCCAGTATCTCTGAGTGCATCCTAACTTTCAGGTTGCCACTTTTCTCAGCATTCCCTTGTCCCTCAAAGTCACAGACTGCATTCTCTTGTCCCCAGACCAAGCCAAGGGTTATAGGCTCCTGCTCATTAACTGTGATTCCCTCAGCAGGGCTGCTTATGCTCTCACCTTGCTAATTCTGACAAAAAAACAAAGGAAAAATAAAAGCATGTAGGTTTTAAGAAACAATAGTAACAACAATGAAAAAACCACACACACAAACAAGTTGCAAAATGAATTACAATTAGCAGGGGATACAGAAAGCAATAGGTTAAGTAAACCACCAGTAAAAAAAAAAAATGACAGAAAAATGGATAGATCTACTACTTGATGGAGAAAAAAATTATATAGAATGCTAGTATTTCAAATCTTTCACTGCTTCAGTTGACATAGGAAAACTGTGACAGTATTTATGAACAGGAACTTTATGAACTTGATGAACAGGATAGAATAATGGGTCAGATTTTTTTTTAATTCTTAGTTTCCCATTTAATAAGTCTTCACATTTACAAGGCTTAATCATTTTGTCATGTCATTAAGGCATGCAACTTTATCACCCAAAGAAAGATCAGTGGTTTTCTATGAACTTGTACAAACTACAAGAGATAAGACAGAAAGAACATGACTGCTAGGTACGTATTTTCTCAGGCTTGAGTTAGAATATAAGATGGAAATATTTTCATTGCTGCCTTATAAGTCAGTCAGTAATTGTATAAAAATAAAGATCCTGAAACCTTTATGGTCAATCTCACTATAATCGAGGCTCCACCAGAACTATAATTTTCCAAGTCAGCTGCTCTAATATACATGTTATAAAATGCATCAAATTTTCCTTCCAGTCTTGTTAAATATCAGAAATTCATTTCTGCAAAGTACAGTATTTGTGTAAATCTAATATGTTCAGCTTAGGCAGTCTCCAATTTCAAACCCTTAATCTCTATTTTGACTTATACCATCATTTGGACAATTTACTACATTTACTCACAGCATTCACAAAAATCATCTCTCTCACTTCTAAAATCACTAAAATATCTTAAAAAATGAAATTGCCCAGAGAGAAGGAAATTTCAAAATACAGTTCAGCCTATTTGAAAACAAGACTTTGTTATTAACTCTAACAATCTCCGTGTTTAAACAGATTTTTTCTTTAAAAAAAAAAGTAAATTAAGAGTACTAAGCTTGTCACAGGTTTCAACTACAAAACTAACATTTAGCTAACATCAGAATTTTGCTTATGCTTCCAGCAAGTAACACAGCAAATTAAGAGAATCCCCAAGCAGTTATCCACTTGGCATTCCTCTGAGAGGAAATCTGAAAGGAAGAACAGACTGCAGATTGATGGGCAATTGCATGAATTAGCTCCATTTCCTTAGAGTGGGGTAAAATTTGCTCCCTAATGCAATGGAAGAGCTAGAGATGTGAAGAAGAAAAAAAAAAAGAGGCTGCAAAACCTACAGAGACCTATCATAACTAAGGCTATTAAGAAACCTTCTATTGGGGATCTGACATTCTTCTGAGACACTGTTATTCAAGGTATCTTCAATCCCATATCAATGAGACAGACAGAAATTGTCAGAGCATCCTCTTTGATAGTCCAGGGCTAGCTACCAAAGCAAGAAAAGAGAAGACAGTTTAAGGACCCAGCTTAAACTCTGGCTTCTAAAGTGGAAAAAGGATGGATGAGTCTTGTGTCACTGTCATATCTATATGAGAAAACAATTAAAAAGCAGAAGAATTACACTTTGACCAGAAATCAGAAAAATATCCTAGAATACAGTTACATTTTACTTATGTTGCCCTATTTTTTCCTCATTTAAAAAAAAAAAAAAAAAAAAAAAAGGGCTTTAAGAAGGTTAGGAGTTTTCTAACAGAAAACAGAAAATTTCTGTAAAAAAAAGCAGCTGTGAGCAAGCATCAAACTAGCTCTGGTAGCTGTTCTCACCCAGAGCCGCAGCCCCTCGGTTCCACTCACCTCTGGGATAAGCCGATCTAGGTGCTCAGCTCTGTTTTCATGCGAGGGGTGTGTGGAGAGCCACTCCGGTATCTTGGGCTGCCCTTGGATGGTTTCTGCTAATTCCATCTGCTGCCAGAACACACTGCTGGCCCGTACATCCACACACGCCTGAAAGCAGAGAGGCAACGTTTCTAAAGTACTGGAATGCATGTGCTAAGGAATGACAACAGACACCTCAAATTGTAGATCTGCAAAACAGCTCTTCAGATTGTTGACCGTGTATAGGTCAACTATACAACTGTATAGGATGGAAAAAAGCTATTCTAAAACACTACAATAAATTAAAAACTCTTCCACATAGACACTGGAATAGTTCCCTCTAACGCCCATGTAATTCCACCGATCTTGAAGTTTTATACATAAAATAAAAAGGGGGAAAAAATCAGTTTCACAATTTCCAGTATTTATGCCAGAAATACCATTTACTATCAAAAGAGAAACTAAGTGCAATATTGCTAAAGAGCAATTATGCTTTTCCATGGATTTTGTACGGGAAATGATTGCCATAGATGTTTGTAAGCAGCAAATGCAGTTTCAATAACAGAATTAAATTCATGTAAAAACCACCCTCTAACTTGAAGACATATTAATAATTCTATTAATAAAATCTTCCTTATGAAATATTAACACTAGAGGGTGCTGCTCTCATAGTTATCTATCTAACATTTTTTCTAGCTCTGCTGCCCTTAAATAGATTTGTTTTATTTATTTATTTAACCTGATAGATTTGTTTTATTTATTTTTTAATTGAATTAAAATCCTCATAGACGAAAAAGGTGACCAATAAAATGGACTAGGAAAAAAAATCACCCAGTAGTTTCAGATCAGATTTTACTTTTACTTTAGCAAAGTCATATTACTTCAATGCTGTATTTAAATTCAAATATCAGAAAAAATACCTATATGCTTTGTAATTATCATCACAGCAAATATAATCACAATATATAAAAGTTCTTAAAAGTAACTGTATTTTTATGCAAACAGATATTATAGATCAGAATACTTTAACTGCACTGTTATATATTAAAGCATTCCTCCAAAGTGTTTGTAATAGAAATTACTTGAATAACAAAAATTATTTGGCTTTCTCTTCTTTATAAATATGTAGCTTTTTATTCTAATAGTAATACACCATGTAAGAAAGTATCCTTTGCAGTTAATAATGCTCCATCTTACAAATTTCAATTTTGATAGATATAGTTTAGCCAGAATGCCCTCATCTTCCCCTATGAGCTATTCTGCATTTGGTTTGATTTGGGAGATCCTGATCTTCCATATGAAGTGTGGAACTCAATTTAATTATAATAGAAACTGAAAAATGTCTGGTCAACTCTTGCTAAAACAAAGCATCTGTAATTACCTTTGCTGCAAACTGAAGTCCCACTTTATCAGCTTCAGCTTCCAGTGTCCTGCTATAGGGTCTATCAAAAATAAACTGAAAGGAACAAATCAAAGCAGTATTTTTTGGTTTGCATATATAGAGCAAGTAGCATTGTAGCTATTTTTCTAGTCTTCTTGTAAGAAACAGTATTTATCTATCATACTAATATTGCAATTGGTCAGTACTAATTTTTGCTTAATCCAATCTTTAATTCCATCACCCACAATTCACTGATCAGTGGAAATGAATTAAAATTATATTTTTACAGCCTCTATCACAAAGTTTCACAGCATTTTGCATGACTTAAAGAGTAACAACTTAAAACTAGTTAATTCAAAACATTAACAGTAAACATACATTATTGATCAGTTTCATTATGTACAAAATAGAAAAATTTCACTTCACCCTTACTGGCATTGTTTGAAATTTTAATTGTAGCAATTGTATAAAAAAAAAAAAAACTAATGGCTTCTTTAAACTTTTATGATGACTTTCTTTAAATCTCTTAGGACTTCCAGGTACATGGCAAAAAGTCCCCGCCATCAAACATAACCATAAATATTTCCATGCAGAAATGACCCCTCTTCCATGATTATACCCCCAAGTTGTAAATTACCCTTGAGAAATCCACCTAGAAGATATTAATCTGGCCAACTTCTACACCTTTATTCTGGGGGATGATATTGTATTCATAGGCACTAAAGGACATAGGCAGTTTTATCAAATAAATAATTACTTATGTAACCCAGTATCCTTTGGCACATATAATACACATAGTTTTGGACAGCCCTGCCCTAGTCTATCAGGTTACAGTAAAGGCTAATTAGGACTTGTTAAAACAGCTTACTCTAAGGTGTAAACTCCAGCAGGGACTATAGGGAATATGGCACAACATTCCAGTTTGGGCTTCGGTTAGGAAAAAAGCAGTTGATGAGTGCGAGTATGCAAGTGTAGAGAAAAAGCTTTTACCAGCTCTTTATCTGGGCAGAAAACCATATCATTCTTATGTGTCCCAGGGGAAGAAACAACAAGAAGTTAGAAATGTAAAGCACCTAAGCAGGATCTGGATATCTATAACTGCTAGTGGCCAGTTGCAGAGAAGATACCAGCTTAAACAGGCTGTGATGAAACTCCATACAGCAACAAAAATGTAGCATTCCAGATTTGTTTTTTTGATTGTCATAAACATATAACTAACACACAAGAGGGACTTAAATGACAGTAGTGCAGTTTGTGAGACACCTGTATGATTGTTCTTCAGATCTAAGTTTAAATCCATACAGAAATTTGAATGATCTGACAAAACTTGGGCTCTCTTTCACAGTGCATTTCTAGGCAATAAAGTCTTCAAATCAGCTGCACAGAAGTATTTTCGGGCATCTGATGTACAGCAGTATTCATCTGCTGCTGAGAAACAGAACTTTTAAAGAATTTTTGTGAATGTGCTGGAATGAAAAAACTTGAACTTGAAACCCTGATCTAAAATCCCTGTTAGAAATTAGATGTAATAATGAAGAAAGATTTGATTTTCAAGTCACTGGATGCAACTATGTAATACGGTAAAGAAGTTCCAGGTAAGCTACAGTCATGAATCATCCATTTCCCTGTGAAATACAAATCTGTGGTGTTAGCTGGAAGACAGAGGAAATATGAAGTATGGTCTTTCTACTCAGTCACATGTGGGGCTGTGATTTCCTACAAAATAACTTCTGCTGCAAAAGCAAAGCTAGCGGATTTCAATTTAGAATTATATAAGTAGAAACTCTCCACCATCATGAGACACCATGAGAGAACTTGAAAGATTTCTAAGGCAAGGACAAAAACACTATTTTGGAGGGAAAAGTAGGATTGAAGCAAATGTGCCAAAAGGCCTACCAAGGGTCACTCGAAGTGGCTTACAGTGAATAACTGCAAATCAACAATAGTCATTACAGAAAAAAATAGTCTCTGAGGACATAAAAGAACAGAGACTGAAGCAGAAGCAAGTTCTGCAATGTGGCGTAAATAATTTAAGGAGGGGTGCAAGGCACTACCATGGATACTAAGGACAAACTGGAATGCCAGTACATTAAAAAAGGAAGATACAATTGGAGAAAGAAAGAAAAAGGCCTGAGAAAGCCTGCAGAAAGAAACACTTTCACGTAAGCATGACAGCCAGATGTCAAATGGCAGAAGCAATTATATGTTGCATAGGTAAGCGACAGAAACAAAACTCTCTGTTCAACACCTTTAGATGGAATGAAGCTTTGCCATTATTTCTTATCACTTTAGTCAGTATTACATGTCCACACATTGCATTTTATTCAAGGCGAGCCTGATAAGGAGTTTTAAAATGGGGTATTACCATACAATAGATCACAGAAGATCTTTTTGATAGCATAGGCCCATAAGCTTAAATCCAGATTCTATTTGCAGTTTAAAGCACAATCCCAAACTATTATACCATTTGCTAAAATATCAGCTGCAGTTAAGCTACAAGAGTAAAAAAAAGTTTTAAAGAAAAGATGCTGACAAGGAGATAAAACTGATTGTCTAAATTATGACTAGTCTCAGAATTGACTCACTTTGCTTTTTTTTCCCCCAAATTCAGCTCTTCAAAATACCAGCTAGCATTCACCAATGCACTGTTTATTTAGCTACTTGTACAAATATCCAGCTCTTCAGAGATAATTTACGTTCAGAATCCAGCAAAATAAAATCATAAGCCAAAGAAACTACGGAGTTTAACTGCAATGCAGACACAAGTTTTATGATGTCAGCAAAATTTCTTTAAAAAGGAAAAAAAAAGAAATAGATCAAAAACTGTCCAGAAGCAGACAGTAGACTAGACAGCAGAAGAAAGATGGCCCCATAAAAACTCTAAACTTTATTGGAATTTATGCTTTTTGAAAGGATTATATTTCACTAAGTTTTATTACAGTGTAGTTTCAACTTTAAAAGCTCATTTAGATGCTCAACTTTCTTAGCTTTGAAACGTTTTATTACTACTAACAATGTATTTAAAAGATACTCATTCCATATATTCTAGTCGGAAACAATTTAACAGCCATTCCAAACACAAACCTGGCACTTCAACATTTACAGCTTTAGAAACTGAACTGCAATGTAAAAACACAGTCATCACCTTGACTTAGAATCAAATACAAAAGGCACGTGCAGTCCAAACCCAGTCATTATTCAAGAAGATCCAAAGCTCATCAAAAAGATAAATGACATCACATACCAACTAAAGTAGAAGTATATTAATAAAAATGTTTTCCCTTCAGAAAAAAAGTGATGTTTACTTGTAAACTCTCCCTCATCTTTTTGCCAAAACGCACTTAGTGACATTATCTCCGCAAGAATGAGTGTTTTCCATACAGTTCAGGGATGGCCATAAGAAATACTTAAACACATTAGTAATGAACGCCAACATAAAACATTTATGCAAGTCGATGTATTCAAGTGCTTTGTATGAACTATTCCATAGTCAGGCTTACCTCCTGCAACTTGCTCTGAATCCACTGACCAACAATTGCCAAACTATCACGAGGACAGATGGCCCAAATCATAGTGAGAAAGATGAGTGATAGGAAATCCAAGAAGTGAACCAGACTGGCCTTCTCCGCCTGAAAACAAAACAGTCTAGTTTTCATTTCTTTTTTTTTTTTTTTTTTTTAATATATAATATAATTCGGAAACTTAAAATTGCTCTTTGAAGAGCAGTCAAAACACAAACTGCTTGGCAGCAATAGCAGAGGTCATAATTAGAAGTAAATACAAGTAACTAAAGAATTTTAGAAAATTTTCTTTAAATAAATACTTACTGCATGTTCCAGCACAGCATGAGCTATTTCATGTCCCAAAATGAAAGACAACTGATGAATATCAGAAACTGCATTTAGTAACCCTGTGAAAACAAATACTTGTCCATTCTGTAAACAAAAAGGAAAAAGGGTGTCATTTTAAGTAGAATATATATAAATAAAATGTTATTTCAATATTGCTAATAATTTTTGCATTGAGGTTCAACTTACCGGAAGCACAAAAGCATTTACACCTGGTTCTTCAACCACATGGACAACCCACTTCTGCTCAGAGACCTGTGGGACGTCCTTATTGCTTTCAGATAAGTGACCAACCACTCTTTCCACAACCTGATAGCGTGCATCTGTTTCAGGTAACATTTTATTTTTGAATTCTGCCATCCACTGAAACAAAAGTTCATTGATGAATGTTTGGTGAAACACAAATTAAATATGTTGTCATGTAAAATAAACATACAGGGTGTGACTAACTATTAAAGTAGTTTGGTAACTACATACAACTTAGTATAGACCTAGATTAATAGTAAACAATTTTCACACATACAATAATGCAGTTTTCATACATTTTTCTTCCACAAAGTACCACAATTCAGAATCACAAGTTAAGGATTATACCAGAAAAGGAAATAAACAGAGCACAGATCAAGAATAAGACCTAGCCCTATATCTTCCTTCCTCTGAAGCATTCCTAATGTATAGATGACAGGACACCACAATTTGCTGGACTTTACTTATCTCACATTCTCTGTAATGCAGTGATGTCTGCATATGGCTGGATGATAAAGTCTCATTGACATTAAAACAAAGTTACAGAAATTGCACAAAATTACAGAAATTAAATCAATGTATAGCCTAGAAGAAAGCAACTGAATAGAGATTAGCTGATCAAACAAACAAACAAATAAAAAAGGGAGTAGAAGAGAAGGCATTCTGAAAGGTGGAGAGTATTTAGCTGAAAGTTGTGACAACTGAAAACAGAGGACCTTAAACAAGACCCAAAGAACACTCAAACAAGCAATAAAAATGAGGCAGGTGTGAGTTACGTGCGTACTAACTATGCATTTACTGCTTCTACATGATAGTTGCACTTTTTGTTATATTAGAAAAACTGTGTTAGAAATGTTTACTTGTTTCATTTAATGTGTTCTTTAATTATTACGTGTTCCTGAATTCTGAGAAAGAATTTAGGAACATAATTGGGATGTTCTGGGCTCCAAGTGGTAAGTGCAGCAAAATACTGCAAAGTTGTTGTTTCCACTGAGGGACAGAAGAGAATCTAATTGCCAAGAAGTGTGTTTGAGCCTTAATTTTCAAGTTCAAGACTTGTTAAAGATACCACTAGTTTTTTTTGCCCATTTCCATACCTGGACTATATCATGACTAAAAAAAGCAGTAAAACAGTTTTAGAGCATTTTGAATTTAATTTAAAATCTTACCATCTCATACTCCATCTGTGACAGTTCCCTAAAATGTTCTTTTCCAAAAACCAACAGTCGAGCACGTCCTGTGATGGGCGTCTCTTCCAAGTGAGTAAAATAAAACACAATAAATAAAATTCCTAGGGTACTGACACTCAGGAGTATCTTCCATTTATTTTTCCTTGCACTTTCCTTGAAGAGTTCTCGTTTGTTAGGAGGAAGTGACTTCCACCACTTTCTTATGCTCCTGTAAATTAAAAACACTGTTAAACTGGGCTGTAGTTAAACAGATGTTTGTCTGCCCTTGCTCTATTCCCTACTATATTTGCACCTCATGGGAGAGTATATGAAGCCAAGCCTCTCAGTGTCTTGCTCTATCTCTTTTTATCACATGTTAGAATGAGAAAAGCAAAAAAATAGATCTAACATTTCTGATAATAGAAATAACTTTCTCAACATTATCAACAAAACTGTCAGTTCCATTCCTTTTCCACTCACTTGTAAAACAAATCACTTTTAACAAAATATATTTTTTAATTTATTTAAATTCTAAGTTTTCAGGACTGCAGTTCAGTTTAAATGGGAAAAAAAAGGAAAAAAAAGTGTTGTTTTAAAGATGTTGCCATTACAACTGGTATGAGATTAATGAATATCGGCTGTTTGGCTTATAGTTTTACCTGCTTCCACACAAAGCTCTTTTGAGCTCCAAAACTGCTCAAATTAACTTTCAGATTACATTTTGCAGTTCGGGTTTTGTAACACACACAGGACAACAAACAAGAATTTAGTGTCTAATTAAACTGGCCTTGCAGTACCAGAGGGTCCATGCTTGTGAGAGATGCAAGGCTCTACTGCGAAAAACATAGATTATTCACAAAAAAAAAAAAAAGAAAAAAGGACTGCCCTGACCTCTCAACATTGAGTGACATGGGACCACATGGAATTCACAAGACTGTAGGTGTCCTGGGCAGCACATTCCTCCTGTTCCAAAGCACTGTCCACAGATGAGGGAGTTGGAAGAGGGCAAGGACATCCAAGCCAGAGCAGCCATCTCAGCCCTGATATGTTGGGAAGTCGCAACACTAACTGAATATATTTGTAAGCAGCTAAGTCTGACTGGTACCCCACAGGATACTGCAGGGCTGGTGAGAATTCAGAATTCCTGAAATTCCAAGTTAATTTTCAAACTACTCTTCTTAAATTTCAAGCTCTTCCTCAAGGATAAAGAAAACCACCAAAGGTAGTTCCCATAAGCTCATGGCAATTTTAGCTAGAGATTGGTGAAAGCAGGTTCCTTGGAATAAAATCAAATGTACAAGCTGAGCCTCCTGCCCTGCGAAGATTTACATTAAAACTCAAATAGACCATTTCATGTGCACATATTCTCTATCAGCAATAACGAGCATATGCACAAGTCTCTGCACAATGTCTGAGGGGAAGTAAGCCAGTATTTTACCTGCCAAGAATGATGGCAAATAATTTCTGAACTGGTTTAATGATAATCCAGAAGAGAGGAGCTGGAGCAGCCCGAAATGACGGTGATATGTGGAACAACCTGATGACTGGAACGTTCCAAGCAGAAAAACGGTTTGGGAGTTGCCTAAGGGAACCGATTTGGAGGGATGGGATCATCTCCACCAGCGACTGAGAGGGCAGGAAGGAAGATCGTGCAGATCCATGGTGTGCTTTCCTGCATACATCTCTATTTACAGCATCCAGAAGACACCGCTGTCCTTTACCAAGTGAGTTTCCATAGTAGTTAGGGCTTCCAGGCAACTTCCAATTCTTGGTATTTCTACTCAGATTTAGTCTTTGGCATCTATCTAGTTTACAACTGACTTGACTTTGGTAACGTCTTGAATAAAACCCATGGAGATTACTGCACTTGTTCCATTTAGTCAAAGTCAAAGGGAAGAATACACAGTTCCTGCCAGGAAGCCTTAGGCCACGGATGACAGTCATTACCCTTTCCATTGAGCTACCCTGAAACGGACCAAAAACAGCAAAGACACATTAAGGAACGGGTGAAACATCGTTACATCCAAACAGGTAACACGTGCCCCTCCAACAATAGCTGGGTTGCACAAAAAATATAAAGTCACAGTTACAACCGCATCTTGTAGCGGATTTAGGGTAGGAAGAATAAACATATACTGCATTTTGTAACTGGGAACAAAATAATGTTCCTTTTTCCCCTCTTCTTCCTCTTCAATCACCAAGCGGCTGGAAAGGCAGGAGGAGGTGCTCAGGGCAGGGGCAGCAGCACCTCCGTGCTCGGCCTCTGCCAGGCAGCTCCTCACACGCACCCAGGGGCGGCGGGACGTTGTTTAGCGCGTTGCTGGCGTTATTTAGTGCGTTGTTGACGTTATTTAGTGCGTTGCTGGCGTTATTTAGCGCGTTGCTACCGTCTCCCCACGCTCAGGCTGCCCCGCGCCGCCGCCCTCAGGAAGCGGCCGCTCCGCTCCGCGCCCGCCCGCGGTGCCTTCAGCGCCCGTCGCGGCCGCGGGAGCTCCGCGCTCCACGGGACCGGCCTTCCCCCCATCTCCCCCTTGGCTTTTCCTCACTCTTTTGATGAGTTCTACGGATAGGAACAAATCAATCCTCCCCACAAGGATTCCCATGCCGCCGGATCCGCGGAGCACAACGCGGAGCTGGAGCGCGGCGTTTCCCGCAGCCCCAGCGCTGCGGTGGCCCCAGACGCGCTGCCTTCACCCGTCGGCGCCATCCCGAGCCCGGGTACACCCGTGTCAGCGCCCCCGGACTTGAATCAGGGGTATCCGACATTTCTCCTTGAGAAATAAGGGGGGCAGGCGGCTTAAGTAACAAGTTAAATCAAGCCCCATATAGCAACAGTGCTGTCTGTCACACACTGAAGATGCTTCAGAGAGCTACTACAGTGAAAAATGTGCTCGCTAATTCTCCCTCCCAGGACAAAACTCCTTCCCTGTTTAAGGCAACTCCAGTGCAAAACTACAGAAAGACAAATCAAGCAGCCAAACAAAGGAAAACTGAGACCAAAGGGAGCAAGATTTCGCTAAAAGTCTAATCCTGGGAGTTGCTTCACATCATCTTGCTGGATTACAACTGGCATCCTAGAAATAAAATGCTCTGTTGGTACCAGCAAACATTGCCATGAGGATGGCAAAAGATAAAAATCACTCTTAAATCTTGCTTTAGAAAGTGTATGGGTTTAAGTTGTTCTTTAAGACATGCAATAAATCTGTTTCACACATTTAGATTACATGGTGAAAAAAAAAAATCTGCTTGCAATTTTTCCTAAAAAGTATGAACCGTTTGGTTTCCCATATAAATTACGAAAGCGACGCGAAATGAGAAGCAGAGGAAAGGACTGTTGGCTTTCTCCAAAGTTATTTATTGTTAACCCTCATCAATTCTGCTCTTGGCATGCCGGGATGCGCATACACCGTCCCTGCTCTTTGGCACAGGGCAGACTTTTCATTAACAATAAAACACAGCACTACCCTGTAGTGCCGAGCGACCCAGACGCAGCCCATGTTGAAGGCGTTCACAAGGCAGCTGGATTGCTGAAATCGGAGTTTACAACAGAATTCAGTTTGCACCTCCGCTAGAATTGACCAAGATTTTCCCTCAATAATCAAAACTGTTTCCTCTGCTTTTCTTAACAGCACCGAAGAAAACTCGTTTATCGACGCGGCAATCGCTTCCACGCGCAGGAGACAATGATACAAACGCCGGGTTGTGACACCGCTGACTAACGCACCGGTCACAACGCGGCCTCGCCAGCAGCCCAGGAGCATTGGGTGATGTCACGAGCCGGGTTGCATCACCGCGAGCCGGAGCGGGCAGGAAGCGCCGAGGGAGCCAAGGAAGCCTCGGCTGGGCACAGAGCCGCGCCAGCCCCGTGGGACAGCGCTCGGCAGGACCCTCCCTGCCCAGCGCTGACTTGACTCCTGCTTGTTCCTTCTCGCAGCCCTCCCGCCCCCATCCCGGTGCTCTCATGCCCATCCCTCTATTCCCCAGGCCTCATCCTGTGTTCAGCTTTTTTATTTCTGCTTCTCTATGTATCTGTTGCCTTTAAAGTGACTCCCACTTGGCAGGAGCCGGGCGAGCTGTGAACTCCCCTTGTCACCTCCTGCCTCGAGCCCCTATCAATGCCCTGTGTCTGTTTTCTCCCCTCCTTTGGCATCTGTGTGTGTGGAAACAGTTATTCTGTGCAAGGATTATCTATTGTCACGATTTCCTCAACAAATACGGTTTTACAATCTCCTAGATGATGACTACCATCATGAGCCATTCACACTAGTCGAATCCACAAGCACCAGTCCTGTGTTTTTGATATCTGGGCCCCTAAAACTTTAGGGCCAAGTAGCAGGGCTGGCTCAGGAGTACTGAAACTTCTGCAATTTTCTTCAGTGCACAGCACACCAGACAACCAGAAAAGCAAAAAAAAAAAAAAAAAAAAAAAAAAAAAAAAAAAAAAAAAAGCTTTGATGCTGGATGCATCAAAGGGCAGGTGGAGGGGAGAAATCCCAGGCTAGGAAATGAGGTAAAAATGGTGGAAACAGAAGGACAACAATGGAAAGGGACATGTGAAATGCTTTATAGGAAAGGGAAGATGGAAAAGGCTGGGGGAAAAAAAAGAGAGATTTAAAAAAATAAATGAAAGCATAACGTGTGAAAAGTGGAACAGGAAAGTGAAGGACAAGCAGTTTGCTTATCATGTCAGCACTATCCCAAGAGCTGATCTTGCAAGCATTCCTTAAGCATCTGATTTCCCCTTTTGATTCTATATTTACTCCTGTTCATAAGGTAAAAATTGTTGAGACATTACAGACTATCGAGTGGGACGAGATAGAGCTTCATGAGCCCGACTGAGGACGTTTTAAATGCTTGCAACATCAATGAATATTCTGCAGTAATCTAAATTGAAAAAAAAAAAAAAAAAAAAAATCAACCCGAAGCCGGGGATTTATCTACATCGCCATCTCTGGCACGCTGACGGGGCTCCGCGAATACCTGTCATCGCTGCTCAATAGAGCACTTCCTTTGGGTTTGATTTTCCTGCACACAGGCCCTGCCACCCCGGAGCTTTCCCCGCTCTGTGGGGAGCTGTGGAGGAGCTCAGGAAACATGCTGGCCACGCACTGCTCAGAGCCCAGGGTCTTGTGCCTGACCCACTCTGCCCGGCAGCACCGAAACCATCCAGCTATCCCGGTAAAGCTACCAACACTGCGGATCGTGGTGACAAACTGCCCCCAGTAAGCAAAAACCAGGACATCTTTACTTGAACAGACACTGCTGGAATCAGTGCAGCACTCCGGGGTCCAGCTCAAGCGTGCGAGATCACCGCGTAGGTGCTGAACACATCCATGAACTTGGGCCTGCAGCCCAAGAGCAGAGCCCCCGGGACAACAGGAAGCCTCAGAATAGACACAGACACTGCCGCCATCCAGAGCAGCCACATCCCATCCCCAGAAACAGCTGTAGAAAGGAGGTGGTTTGGTGCGCATGTTTTCTTTTAAAACTACCTGAAAGGGACAGATTTCAGATGATGAAGATGGAGGAAGAGGAGTGCGCATACTCCTTCAAGTGCTGCCATTCGCAGTTGCAAAGGGCAGCTACAACCTCACGTGAGAACACTTTCCAGTGAGAAGACCTGTGTATTTTTAAACTAAATCAGTAGAGAGAAGGGTTGCAGTATTTAGAACAATTAATAAAAAGAGGTTATATTGGTATTCATAGAGATAGAAAAAAGCTGTATATTGAAATATAATACACGAAGTACAGGAAAAGATTAATTTACTTTAGGAGGCATGTCATAGTCTCAGCAACTGCTATACAGGGTTGCTAAATCTAACAAAGTCATTTAACTGTTCAAAATCTTCTCAATATACAAAGTCCTAATATAGAGTATGAAAACAAATGAGTCTCCACTTAAAACCTCCAGAGGAAGAAGTAAAAATAAATAAATGGAAAGGTAGAATCAAAAAGTTCCTCACGCATTTTCAGTGAATAGTTACAGGAGGGAGCCAGGCAGCCGTGACCAGTGCGGTTGCACCTCAGGGTGACATTACCTGGACTCAAGTGTTGCCCCAGGAGGACTCGACTGTCCTTCGCTGGAGATCGGGCACCCCTGTAGCTCACTGCTTTCCTGAACATCATCACTCTGGAATAAATGTGGATTGACTGGTCTGGAAGGAGGTAACATTAGGGAGGTCAGCAGCAAGCCCTCGACATCCAAACCCAGCTCCTAGCTGAGGTATCCAGGCAAACCACATGGCTGTGCCGCCACATTAACTGCAAACTCTCTTCCAGCTTATTTAAGCACAACTTTAATTTTTCTAACATCCAAGGGAGCTTTGTTACATTTGTAACAATGCAACAATAAGGTATTTTTCATTTCTGAAATTCACATTTTACTACTGTAATGTGTACTTGTAGTGTACTTGTAATTAAGTCTTTCAAATAAAGACTTCTGAATTAATCCTTTATGTATAATAAACTGCCTTTTGATAGGTAACTCACACCTTTCACATACATAGTAAAAAGTCAGATACTTCTAGTGGTTTGCAAACCAGTGACAAGGCATATTGTATTTCTGTAGAATTTTAACTATGATACAAATGTCCACCTAGAATGAGAAAATATTTTTTCTGAAAACATAAAAACTGTAGTCTCTCACTCAAGTGAAGTCCTAGTCAAACGTAACAGGCAATAGGTCATTTTAAAATAAAAAGAGCTGGTTTCGATTTGGTATATTTTGATTCACGTGTGTAACTCCCATTCATGACAGCTTCTCAGAAGCGCCTGAGGTATCTAGCAAGGCAGCAGCAGATCTAGACATTCTGAACTACAGCGCTCATGAAATACCTATCACACCAAACAGCTACGAACTCTGCTCTTCTGCCACAAACACCGTTTCATACATAGTGTTAAAACCTCTGCTTTCTTATTTGCATCATAGGCAAGTTACAGCCACTTTACAGGATGAATGCACTAAATCCCTCTTCTACGGAGATATCAGGAGCTACTTAAAACACCCATAAAACTGAAAACCCTGACCGTATCTTTCCTGCAGTCATAAATCAGGACCACTTTCACACTTCCAGTTACTTCCTGCCCCTACTTCTGAGCCAGCGGAGCCTCCTGGCTTGCCAGTATTTCCCAGTATTATAACTTACCTTTAAGAGCCCACCCTCCCTCGCTTCCACACCTACCTGTCTGCTCTGGCCATCCTGGAAATACTGCTTTTCACTTGCTTCAGATAGGTAGGCAGCACAACCTCCTCTCCTGTCATTCACCTGTTAACAGCTCTTGAACAACACCTTCATAGTTAGAATAGATTTAAACCCCTTCCATCATACCCAGGGTCTGCCACTTCACTGAAATCCAGCTTCCTTGCTCAAGACGCAAGATACTTCTTTCTAAAGTCTGCACACATCATTTTGCTTATCTGCAATGATGTTGAGAAGCAGCTGTTGATTTTGTTGCTGACCAAATACATTTAGTAACTTTTTATGCTTAGCAAAGGATGGAATTGCTGGGCTTTATCTCCTTCAGCTGAAAGTAGTAGTATTCATCTGGATATCTACTCGCCACCTCTGTTCAGCATATGTAAACGTTATCGTGTCTTTAATGCAGGGGCAGCACCGAACTTTATTTACACATTGATTGGGATTGTTTAAAAAAATACAACAGTGCATAAATAGGACTGAGCATGAGAAACTGGTAGAAGGGCTGAGGCTCACACTGCTGGAGGTGCTAAATTACAAAGTTATCAGGAGAAATTAAATGCAATTCAGAAACAGTATCTTGCAAAAGAAAAATGACAGGAGAATGTGGCAGCTACCATTGCACCAGCAGCAGGATGGAGAGCTGCAGGTGTTCAGGCTACGACAGGACCCCACGGTCCCAAGCACAGTCCTCTCAGAAGGCAGAAAAACGCATGAGGTGGTGCCAGGGTCTCTCCAGAACAGTCTGTTTAGAAACAAGGACTTCACAAGTCATCACAGCAAAAAACATCAACCATCTGTTCCTCTTATTTGGTAGCACAGTATTTCAAAGAAAAGTAAATACTACTTTCTAGAAATGTATTTGCTGTCACACAACAGTAGATAACAAAATAGCATTTTAATTGCAAAATCCTACAATGTAATTAGATGCTAGCGTGCTGTCCAGTACGCACCTGAAGTATGTACAATGAGCCAAAAAATGCTAATTTCATGGCTTCCTGTTGACTCTGATGCAAAATGAGGAAATAAATCTTGGTAAATGGTTTCCTTAGCAACTCTCCCATTTGGAAACTGGTGACTTCAAATTGTAAGTAAATGATAGCACAGCTAAAGTGCAGAAGTATATCTCAGCACTGCTGCATTATCCGATTTCTATGCAGGCAGAAGAATCAGATGTGATGACATGGTTTGGGATGGAACCGAGTCCTGTATTTACACTGTCTGAATACTACTACTTTTTAGGCCTTTTTATTTCCTTTGGCCTGGTTTATATTTTGGCTTTTTATAGAGCTTTTTATTAAAAAGCTTGTGTTCTATCGCACACACTTCTTCGTGTATGTAAGAGGGCTGTATCCTCAGAAGAAAGGAGAATAACCTTAGTACAAAATGATAACTCGCAGGAAAGTCCAAATCTCTGTAATGAGCCAGATGACCACAGAACCTGAAACGAAAGGAAAAGCTCTAAATTAGAAGGTATTTATTTAGTTAGCACGTATATATTCAAGCGCAATTAGAGAAAAACCCTCACATTTTATCTACTCCATAAATCGCAATCCTGGCCTGCAATGTCAATTCTGTAGAAGGATCCACTCCTACAAAACCTTAAAGGACATGGAACACCCAGAGATGGTGCAAATAGGGAGAGGAATGTGCACAGCGTCTTGCACAGTAGAGCAGAATCACACTGAGCCAGACAGGACATGCTCTTCAATTCCAGAAACAACCTGAAACTCTTATTTCTAGCATTTTAAACACATGTAGCAAAGTCTAAAAATGGCTCCTTCCTCTGCACACACTGCACAAACTCTCCCAGGCTCCGCTCTCTGCTCGCTACCACTCTGCCATGTAACTGTAACCAGCCCATTTCTTGCTCACTGCCTTTCTATGCTAAACATAAATCCAAAAACAGAGAAGAAAAGCTTGATTTAGGTCAGTGGAGTAACAGGGGAAGCTGTGTCAGGCTGACAGAGTGGGGAATACTACAGCAGCCTCCTGCTGTCAGCTATCGTGGTGAAGGTTTTCAGAAGGGTTCAGGTAATTTTACTGATGAAATATGGAGCTGAAATACCACAACGGTCTTACTGGTACCAGGCATCAAACTCAAACAGAACAAAAGATGCCTCAGACCAGGTAAATGATCAGTAACGCTGCAGTATTATTTCTTGGTTTAGTGTTTTAAACTGGAAGAAAAAAAAAAAAAAAAAAAAAAAAAAAAAAAAAAAAAAAAAAAAAAAGCCTCGCATTTGCCTTGGTTAAATGTGGTGAATTGAAAATAATGTAAGATCCAGCTATTTCCAATAAATAAACATACACACTTTTGCATTCATACAGGAATTTAGGTGATAACCACCCTATAAGCCCCATACATCAGCCATCTTATTGGAGCATTGCCCTGGGACGTGGAGAACTTAAATTTCCCCTCTGATTGAAAACAAGGCCTTAAACATTCAGGAGAACAAGGCCTGGAACCCGCCTGTCCCCATTTACGGGCAGCGTGCTAATTACCAGACTACAGGGTCATTTGCTCACTCCCTCTGGCCCAATAAACATTTACATTTTACCTTAAACTGGAGCAACAGACCGACCCGCTCCAGAGCTTCCTGCCAACCACATGTTGGGGAGTAAAGTTCTCATCTAAATCCCTTCCCTGAGTAAGGCAGAGAGGAAATTTGAAATGAGGTGTCTCTCATCCCAGGTCCATTCCCTGCCCTAGGTGTCCTTGCTGGAGCAGGAGAGTTGGACTAGGTGATCTCTAGAGGTCCCTTTCAACCTCAACCATCCTGGGATTCTGTGAAAAAGATCTGGCTGACACCACAGCCCAGTCCCCATCTCCCCTTCAGCCCAAAGCATGTGCCTAATGCCAGCGTAATTTCTAGAAGATTTTGCTTCAAACAAATCTGCATTTTCTGGCCAATATAATTAAAAACAAGCGAAGAACACACCACATGGTCATGTCCTAGCCTTAAACTCGAGACTCTGCAATTACAGCTCTGGCAGGAGCTCAGGTGCCGCATTCCGTCTGACAGCGGCGAGGGCTGGGAAGAGATGACACTTTATACCCAGAGGCAAATGCATTAGATCGATACTGCAAAGCACTCAGCAGGTTACAGCCACCCTTTCCACAAGGGTACCTACACACACACACTCACTCTCTTTTTCCCCCCCCTTTTTTTTTTTTTTTTTTTTGAGATGTTTACTTTAACAGACTTTAAAAAAGGGCTGGTAGAATTGCCAGGTGATTGTAAATTCAGATGTAATAAGGGAAAAAAAAAACCCCAAATTATCTCAAAACTTCTCATACATTATAATATATTATCATATATTATCTTAAAATAAAGAGGTAGACACTCAATGGATTCAGAATTAAGTTTTAAATTTTAAGTTTTACAACAAAATAGAAAAACACATGACCAACAGCTTTAGGAACCTCACCTTTACTCAGAATCAAATCATACACCAGTCACAGGATTGAAGTATTTCACTAGTCCCAGTTAGACCACAATGATTTTTAGAGAATTTCTGTTTTCAGTTCCATTATACATACATACACTCACACAGGCCAAAATCTCCTATCTGAGGGAGTAGATGTTATTTTCCAAAGTTAAGTAAGTGTCAGATGTATAATTAACTACTTGCATTGCAAATGATATAATGGGAAATTTAACTGGTAAGGATTTAAATCCAAATCTTGTTTCATGAAGGCTATGACAGTTTGCCATTAACATTTTAATACATTAAATATGAAAATGCAGGCTTAAAAACAGACTTTGCATGAAAAGATTATTCACACAAACACACTGAATTATCTGCTCATTCACTGTGTATATAAGATCTACGCAAATTTGTGGTCAAAGGATTATTACCCCTCCTCCCTTAGAAAAGCTTCTTGTTCATACAAAAGAATGAATCCATACAACCAAAGCTCTTGTAATAGAACACTGTGTTTACATTATTCCAACCCATTTCTGTCACGGTGGATATGTGAAAGGTAACGTGAAAAGGAAAATAAAGATAAGCAAATACATCCAGTAAAAGTCAGAAAAAAACATGAAACTGCATGTAAAATCTAGTTATTTTCAAAGGGCATATATAGAATATTTAAAAAAAAAACAGAAATGTATTGCTAAGTTTCTGTAGGAGCTATTGCTCTCTTAAGCACGACATGCAGAATTATGTATCAGATAATGATTTGAGATGTTAACACACCGATGTGAAACAAGGTTTCTGCAGCACAGCCTGACTTCCTTCCTCACAGCATAACCCAACTGAACACATCAGAACTGAGGAGAATTCAGCCCCCCTGCAAAGTCCGTCCTTGTCAGCAAGGTTCACCAGCACATTTATTTGCTGCATTAGCATTGCATTGCACAGTAACAGACACAAAAACTGGCCAACAACCCAGACACCTCATCTGCACCACCAAGAGACTTAGTGAGAAATACGGTTTTAGACCCCTTCCCATTCCCAGCTGGGAATGTTACTGCCTCACACAGCCCTCCCTCACCTCAGCAGGGCTCTTGTTCCCTCGCTCTGCACTCTCCTGGCCATGAGGGCAGCAGTCACTCTACTGTTTTCTGCAGAATTTGGCAGGGGAGCTGAAGATATGAAAAGAGGAGCAACCAGCCTGGCACAAAGTAGGCAGACGATGAACTCGTGTGAACATACGAATCTGCACAAGCCTGGGTTAGTGGGGCTATCATTCTCATTTCTGATTAATTCTATTAGTTATTTAAAGAAAATAGTTATACAAAAAATAGCACGACTGCTTTGAGATGCACTTAGTTGAAAAATTAAAAGATCAAATTCTACTTTGCTTGTGAAGTTGAGCAGACTTCTGTCCTCTGCCTAGACAGACACCATGTTCTTTATAGCATAAAATGTTTTATTTTCCCCAATTTCTTCTTTAATTATTCCAGTCTACCTGCAGGATATTGAACTGTTGATAGCTGATATGTTTAGATGAAACAGAAATAGTCCCCTTTCCATGACAAATCATTTTATTTTGAAATTTATTTTGGAAGTATAAATTGCTGCTTAATTAGAGTCCAATCCCTATTTTCAACTTTAATTCTGATTAAGGTCAGCACAAAAAGCAGCATATTGATTCAGAAAATGAATTCCTATTTTTTTTTTCTTTGGAGAAGCTGGGAGGTGTGTGTGAGGAACAGCTTTTCCCACTTTTTGGAAAAATGTGCTGCAGTAGCTTTGTCCAACATGCTGCAAAGACAGAAGTGACTATTCCTAGCTAGCTGCTCCTCTTGCCATGTGACTTCAGCTGTTGATTTTGTCTCAGCTTTCTTCTCCAAAGTTCACTCACTTTGATCACTCTTCATACAAATTGTCTACACCCAGTAGAAGACTAGCCATGATGCATAAGCCCCTTTCTGCAAATGATTCTAACTATATGTGAATGCATAACCATGCATACATCCCTTATTTCTCTTTAAAAAAGGACTTTCCAACCTGTATATACACATATATATACACACACATCCGCAAACACACACATACACAGATGCAGACACATATACACAGCAGTCTGAATACTTACTTCTCAGTACACAGTTTAACTGTACAGAGCCAATAGTCAGGGTTCATGACTGTAAGCAAGCCACATTTTTCTTGCAAAATTCCCTTCAGGCTATGCCCATGAAAACAACTCCCATCTGTGTTGTCTTCAGACCAGTTGAACTGAAAACTTGAAGGATTTGGCTTTTCAGCAGGTTGCCACGAACCAGACAGCTTGCCAAACTGATGTTGTAAGTTCACAACGATTTCTGTACACATAGAAAACAAACAAACAAATAAAAACCCCAAACCCCAAGGTATTAGAATATTGTTCAGAGGTGATTCACAGAGGGGAAAAATGGCTATCAGTGCTTTTTTCTTTTCCCACTGTGCACGATATACTGAGAAAGTCTAAACTCTGTATGTTTTCTCCTTTCTATTTAATATTCAGGTTTGTTGTATACTTCACAGAAAGATTTTGAAAGACTAATCAAAATACTATGTCTTTCATACCATATGATATTAGGTATGATATTAGATATTTGGGGCACTCTCAAAACACGCCCAGTAAAGCCAGTAAAACCCATGAGACTCTGCTGATATTTTTTATTCTGATGGCACACACAGGCCAGGATGCCTTTCACTGTATTAAACTGCTATTACTTAGAGTTGACAAGATTTACTGAGTAACTTTCCATGAATCAGAATTAAGGTCATCTCCTTTTCTACACACGCAGATATAAGGCTAAATGTTTCACTGTGCATGTTCCCACTGGAAAATAAGAGAAAAGAGAAAATGCAAGAAAACACAAGAAAAAGGCAAGAAAAGAGATAAAAAACACTATTTTTCCTCATGGCTTGTGAAACACTTAGTAGCACACTTTAAATTGTCTAGTAACAAAAAACACACCACATTTTTCTTCTTAGTGGTTGTATTTTGTAGGGCTTCTTCTGCTTCTCTCTGACAAGAAGCAGAACCAGAAGGGGACTCTAGAGTACAGAAGAAACTACCAACAATGAACAATTATTCACTTTTTCCAATAAATACAAGACTAAAGTGCATTCAAGTAAGTGATCAGTTTGAAAAAAAACCTACACATCAACTGCAGAATCTCTCCCACATGATGTTGAGAAGAGTAAAGAAATAATTACACTCTTGCAAGAGAAATCCATGAAGAGTTATTTAAACCAAATATGATGTCATAGCTTGTTTAGAGTCACTGAAAAAGCCACTGCCAGAAACTAGTCGTGTACATCAAGGGAAAAATGTAACTTGCCACACTTCTTTTCATCTCTCTCCCACTATCTTTCATTTACTAGATAAACAGAATGAAGGCTTTAAATTTGGCTGAATAAAACTGTTTTCCCTTATTTTCACAGGTCATGTGTTTAATTAATTTTTTTTTTAAGAATATTTTCCTATAGATATTTCTAGAACTTCTAAAACAGGACAGATGGAAAGCCACATTGAGACAAAACTTCCTCAGTTTCCATAGGAGACTGCAAGAACGAATGGGAAAGTGGAAGCACATAGAGGATCTATCATAGCACATTCTAAGATATGAAATAATGGGGAAAGGCATAAAAAAACCATGGGAGAGCAATAGCAGTTCATGAAAAGCACATCTAAAGACAACTGACAAATTGGTGAGGATAAGGACAGAATTGTCATTCTCAGATTAGGTTAAGCAGGTCATTTAGGGAGTTTGGTAGAGGCAGCTTGAGTAAAACTTCAGGGAAATGTCTGACTGATTAATTCCAGCCTTGGATTGTAAAATAGTACATTAATTGAGCCCAGAGATAAAAGAGAGAAGGGGAAGTATTTTAGGATGTAAATGTTATCATGGTTAAGGCTTGCAGATTTTTTATGATGGGAAAAGTTGGAGCAGATTTTTGCACTGATTCAGAGAGGTAAAGTTTACTCACGTCTTCTCTTAAGAACCTTAGATTTCTTCTTGACTGAATAAAACAGTGGCTTTTCACATCTCCACAGACACCTATCAATAACAAAAAATGAAATTGTAAAGAAAAAGACAGTAGGAGCAAGTCTATAAAAGAATAGTAATTTCTTACAAATCATTTTTAGAGCTATTAAAATAATCTAATGGTTAGTGTCACGAAGGTCCCTTCCACACACTGTGTATACAGCAAGCCTTTTTCCAGAGAAGACAAACTAAGGCAGGTAATCATAGATTTACTGTAATCAGTTAATTGATTGTATAAGCTACTTGTCACAGAAAGTGAGTATTTAATTATTATGCTGGATAAACATTATGAGTGTAAATAGAGGACTAAGATAGGCACTTAACTGTTTCACTCACCCAAGCTTACTGTAACAAACTATGTGGCAAATTCCTAAACTTTTCAGCTCATGAGGGTCATGATTTCTTGTAAGACTATCAAAAACATATATATATTTAAAACTCTTACTTGGCTTTTTCTTCATCCATTTTCTTTTGTTCCACATCCAAAGAGTTTTTTATAACCTTGTACCACTTTCTGAACTCGAAATATGGACCATCTGAAGAAAACATTCGACGTTAAAATTTCAAGAAGAAACGAAAGAAACAAGCAATATTGAAAAGATCGTCTACGTGCAGTCAGACCTCATTTCTTCAGTCTGTAAAACAAAACTAATGTTTAATGCACGTAGAAGACATACTTGATTTAGCAATTTATTTACCAAACAAATGAAAATCAGAATTGCAGTAAAAGAGCAGGATGTCTTCAGAACTGTGGAGGAGCTCCTTAGTTTTATACAGTTTTCATAGATTTAGCACAATTCAAACCTTCCATCAGTTCTAGAGGTTGAGCCAAATAAACTAGATTTCTAAGATGTGAAGTAGCCTTCATCTTTTTGAAAGCTGACCTTAATGTATTAATGAAAGTTTACAGATCAAGTTTAAATATAAATAATTATCTTCTAAAGAGCTCTGACACAAGATTTCAAACAGTTTGATCAACTCCAGAGTCTTTCCTACTGCCTGTGAAATGTTACAGGGCAGAAAGGATCAATTTGACAACCATATGCACTTCAAATCAGTCTCCCACTTAATTTTGAGTACAGGAACTTCATTCACTGATATGGGAACACGTATTTACTAACACATGCAAAATCACAAAGGGAATCTAGCATCATGTTTATCACTGATGCTCCAAAGAGGCACAAGACAGAAATGAAACAGCAGGGTACAGCAGGTATAAGAATCCTATGAAACTATGTATAGATATGGAGTATAATTTTAAAAGTATAATCAACTCTTACCACCTGTGGGTGATTTATCTGCATTGTGAATTAACCAGGCATTGCATTTCCCCAACACCCCAGCTGCACTGCAAGTGATGCTTGCATCATGCTTAGCTTCGCCAGCTACCTGTTCAGACTGTTTTGAAGGTGACTATGCAAGTTTATATATGTTTTTTATTATCTACATTTTGCTTTATTCAAGCTATCCTGGCACAGGATGCTTTAAATGCTAATAATATAGATGGATTTAAAAGGTGGTAGACAAATACAGGGAAGAAAAAAAACACCATTTTTCTTTTAAGACTCAAAGGTATGGTTACAACTTCTCTTATGAACTCCTCTAATCATGGGGTCTTGGAAGACCAGTCTAGGGAAGAAAGTTCTTGCATTTGTCTTACTTTTTACTCTTTCCCTCAATATCTGTCACAAGCAAACCCACTACTGGAGGCACCACATTAGGCTATACTAACCTTTTATCTGACCAGTTTTCCTAGTCTTATGCTGATATAATTGAGACTACTACAAAATATACAACTCTAATACCGAATACCGTTTATGTTCAAATAAAATATGTGACTGAAATGTGTATACGCATGCAGTTGAAGATCACACACAAAAGCACTAACTACCTACAAATACCTACGGTGCAACTTGCAGTCTGTCCTGAAAAAAATGGAAAAGCTGAATTCCTTTCCCCCGCCACTTGAATAAAAGAATGCTAGAAAAAGAACTATTCAACTGAAAATTAAAAATGAAAAACTCGATTAAAAAAAGTGGGCAAAGAATGAGCTGGTAACTCCCAAAGGCAACGAGACTTGTTAATAAGGGAGAAACTCCATTAAGACATTAACGGCTTTGAGCCTCAGCTTGTACAGAATTGTGCAACTTCTGCTTCTTGTCACTATCGCGTATTTTGACTATTTAAGGCAAACTGTAAAGAAAAAGAAAATGTTTGTGTATCTGTTTGAAAACCAGTTACATGTTTGCTTTGTTGTTGTTGTTGTTTTTTAATCACAAATGATGACCACCTCTCTAGAAAAAGCAATAATGGTGATTGCTAATATTTGCTAACATTGCTAACTCTGATTTTGTTATTGACTTAAAGTCACGCAAAAGTAACGCAAGGGTCAAAATAAACCCCAAACTGGGTGGAAAGTCTAAAACATAAATCCCTGTAACACGCCTCTGGTCTTATCTTCAAGTGTGATCTGGATAAGACCAATGGAACATCTTCCTGAAGATTTCTAATCCTTGATTCAGTCTTTTTGCCCTCAAAGAACCATGTTCACACCATTATCTTTCCTATCTTAATTGCTGCTAGCTTTTCCACACTCTCTCAGGATTATTTAGACTAAGAAAATAGATTACATCTGAAATATGTTACACACTAAGACATTTTATTTAACATGACTAAACAAGTTTGGATTTTATCATGAATGTGGTTTGATGCCCCTAATAAGTGTCTGCTATTTATGATCAAAGTGTAATCCCTCTTTACAGTGTAAGTATTTAGATTTACCTACTTAAAAGGACAGAATTCTAAACAAAAAAAAGTAAATATGCAAAAGGAAAAGACAAAAAATGTATCTAGCAAGATATGTACGTAGCTCCCCCAGCCAGGACAATAAAAAAATACACAAGTAAACTGAGACTATTTTATGCAAGTAAGATTTACTCTTTTCTTTAAATATAGATTCTAAAGAAAAAAAAAAACAACGAAAAAAGTATTGATGAATGCTAAGCATTCACATTTGAATGATCAATAGCAAAAATTTTTTCAAGCTTGATTACAAAGTAATTTCATTTACAAATCAGTCAATAACAGACTGCTTTCACTAGAATATTTATGTACCTTCTTTGTTGTTTTTATTTCTTTCTTCAGCAAAATCTGACAGCAGCCTGGAAAAAAAAAAAAAAAAAAAAAATCGACTGTTTTGTTGATTCAAACCCAGCACTTTTAAGACTCTAATTATAAATTTCAAAAACAACTGAAAAAAAATTGTACCCCCGTTTTCACTACAAGTTCCAGATTTAAACTGGTGATTTCAAAAAATAAGAAATATTTAAGGACAAAGATCCTTACAAGTGTTCTTTTTTTTTTGTGTGTGTGTGTGTGTGTTACTGAACTAAAATCAAAATTAATGTATATAAACGTTAATAAAGACAAAATATTTTGCACTTGCATTTTTTGAAATTGGGTGCTTTGATACATATTTCCCTGCACACTTACCATTCATAGTTATCATCTAGTAAAAATAGTAATTTGAGCACCACTACAATAATTGCTGCAGCAAGAACATCATATTTCACTTTCCTTGTAGACTTATTTCCAGGCACAAAAGTCAGGAAATCCGCTTCTCCTATATGGATCTTTCTCACCACTCGACAAGTCCAATTATGCAATTCATCTGATTGTTATAAATAAAGATACAAAATGAGTATGTTGAGACAAGCTAAAAGTACTTTTTAGATATTAGTGATTTGAGGAAAAAAATGCTCCTAAGTTTTGGGACCATCAGACAACAATTTTTTTTCCCATCTGAAAAGCATTTTTACTACTCATATTTTTTACAAATATTAAGCAATCTTCATTGTATTTATATAAAGAAACCGTTGTGATCTATTATATATGCATAGGGGAAAAAAAAGGCACACTTTTAATAGTGTTTGGATGTTATTCTAATTATGTTATTAGATCATCCTGAACACTGTTCCAGGAAATCATATCTTAAATCTACATGAATACATTTAAACTCCAACATTAAAAAAAAAGAAAAGTCTCTAACGTTTCACAACCCTTTTCCTGCATGCAAGGAAATCCAGCACACAGGCAAGAACGGCACTAGACTGCAGTGTAGCAGCAGACGGCACTCGGCAGTTATCCCAACTAAACAGCAGACTCAAGTAGAGACATTCTTAATTTAGATTAAAATTAGCATTGCCTTGTAAAGGCTAGCAACTTTGCTAGCATGGTGTATATTAAAAAAAAATAAAAATAAAGACACAACTACAGCTCTAAAAGTAGTAGTATGATATCTATACAGTCTCTCATTACTTTATGCTTATTTTTCACACATACAAATCCCCCAAATTTCTCACCTTTCCTGTTTAGCAAGAAATACAAGAGTTGTTACATCACCATCAGATTCCACAAAGGTTAGCAATGTATGACTAAGTACAACGCTAATCCATCTCTACTTTGTATTCTCTTGCTGCTTACAGAGTTCAGTATGAACTACTTTTTAATCCTCTCATTTATATGAGGTTAAACAAAAACTGACAACCATGAGAGCACTTCCAAAATATATAATACACATTTTTACAAAATATTGTCAGTATATTTTATTTTACTGCAGATACTTTAAATGAACTCTCTGTTATTATTTAACATCCTAAGAGGCAGTGCCGATTCATAGCTTAATTTATTTTTAAGAGTTGTTATATAACAACAGTAGTCCATTTTTCAATAGAAAATAAAATGTTTCCACATGATAAAAACATTTAATTGCAAAGAAAATATAAAGCACAAAATATTATTTTGGGAGTTTTTCAGAATATTTAGCTTTGCAACTTGCTGATACCAAAATTAATGCTAATAACTCAATTAATAAAGTTACTTGTCTCTTCTGTTTATATATATAGATCTCACAATGAGCTGGTTTCTTCAGACTTGTTTTTAATAGAAAGGGGGAAATAACACACACACACACAAATTTATTGTCTGTGCAGAAAATCAGGATTCATAAAGTTCTTTAAAACATTGTCTTACCAATTGTTTGCCAAAACATTTATGTCAAGTGATAAAAGAACGAAGCAGTCAAAGCTGGAATGTAAACCAGTTATTAAAAAGTGTAGATTAAGAACTAAAATAGTGACACTCAGGAATACCTTTTTATTAAAACTCAGCTTAGAAAATAGGTATTCCAAAGCCTCTCAAGAACAGTACTGTGTCTGATGTAGGCACTTTCTAAAGAAAATATCATTCAAAGTTAAATGCGCATAATTCAGAACGAAAAGAGTAGGAAATTCTAAAACAATAATTTGAGTCTTTTCACTAGAGTTTAACATACCAAATAAATATGTTATCTGTACAGATTTGAGAAAATATTTACCAGGTAAGTTAGCTTCCATCAAGTACTTCATGCACAACATGTCTGGATGAAGAAAGCAGTTGTCTGTTATATCTGGAAAACGGGGCAGTTCTAGGAATGCAGCAAGGTGAAGCATTTTGTCGTACACTTCTTCATATACAGGCCATGACTGAAAGAAAGGGTTAGAGTGCTTTGTATATTTGTTCTATTATTATATTAGCTACTGATTTAAAATATTGCATAATTTAAAGCAGAAACACTGCTTTCTTTAGCACCCTATAGGAAACAATCATACACAAACCTGTTCATCAGATCTGAAACCAATGCACCACATTTTGTGTAAAATAATCAGTATGTTTCCATATGCTCCAAAACTGAAAATAATAATAATAAAAGTTCAACAGGATGTCAAATCACAGAATAGATTGGAGGGACATCTGGAGCCCAACTAGTCCAAACATCCTCCTTAAAAAGCAGGGTCACACAGACCAGGTTGGCCAGGGCTATGTTCACTTAGGCTTTGTGTATGCTAAAGGATGGAGACTCCACAGCCTCTCTATGCAGCCTGTTCCACAGTTTGGGCACCTTCACTATAAAAAAAATGCAATTTCTTGAATTTCACCTTGTGCCTATTGCCTCCTGTCCATTTCCTGGGCACCAATGAGGAGAATTTGACTCATCATCTTTACACCCTTCCTTCAGATCCTTAGGCACATTTGTAAGATTCCCCCTTAGGCTTTTATTCAGGCTGAACAGGCTCAGCTCCTGCAGATGTTCCAGTACCGTCATCATCTTTGTGGCCTTTCACTGGACTCGTTCCAATACATTTGTCTCTCTCTTGTACTGGGGAGTACTGAACACATCACTCCCAGCGTGGCTGCCACAGTGCTGAGCATAGGGGAAGGATCAGCCTAAAGACAACACTGCTTCACGCAGCTTGAAAGGATGTCACCCCTCTTGGTTGGAAGAGCACATGACTAGTGTCCACCAGGACCACCAGGTCCTTCTTTGCTAAGCTGTTTTCCAGCCACTTGAAGCTGCTTTCCAGCCACTTGTACCACTCCATTCCTCCATGCAGGAATAACCTCCATGGAGTTACTCCTCCTCGGGTGCAGGGCTTCATACTTCCCTTCACTGAACTTCTTACAGCTTCTATCAACTCGTTTCTCCAGTTTGTTGATATCTGGTCTACAAATCACTACTCCCAGTTCTCCATCATCTGCAAACATGCTGAAGGTAGACACTGTCCCATCACAGAATTATAGAATGCTTAAGGTTGGAAGGGACCTCCAGAGGTCATCTAGTCCAACTCCCCTGCACACGCAGGGTCACCTAGAGCACATAGCACAGCACTGTGTCCAAGTACGTTTTGAAGATCTTCAGAGAAGGAGACTCCACAACCTCTCTTGTTGCTCTGTCACCCAGTTAAGAATTTTTCCTTAAGTTCCTGTGGAACTTTTGATGCTTTAGTTTCTGGCCATTTCCTTTAGTTCTATCAGTGGCCACCACTGAAAAGAGGCTAGCACCATCCTCCTCTTCATTGCCTCCCTTGAGGTACTTATAGACACTGATCAGGTCTCCTCTCAGCCTTCTCTTCTCCAGGCTGAACAGGGGCATCTAGGTCATTAATGAAGATATCAAACAGTATTGGCCCAGTATCCACCTAGGAAGACACCATGAGTGACTGGCCTCCAGTTGGACTTCATGCCACAGGCTACAACCATCCCGATCTGGCAGTTCATCCAGCCTTCAATTCGCAAGACAGGCAACTTATCTAGTCTGTACTGCAGTTTGTCAATGAAGAAGTTACAGGATAGTTTCAAAAAATCTTATTTATGGCAAGACAAATAACGTCCACTGCTCTCCCCTCATCCAACAAGTCCTTTACCTCATCATAGAAAGCTCTCAAAGTCTGTCACACACCATCTCCCCTTCACATATTCCGGATAACTACTTTTAGTCACCTTCTTGCCCTTGTGTGTTTGGAAATGACTTGTTAAATCCATCACATTCCCAGGCTCCACCACATTCCCAGGCTCCACCACATTCCCAGGCTCAATGTGAAGCTGACAGACTCAAATTCTCCTTCTTGCCCTTTCTGGCAGTGGGGTTGACATTTCCTCTCTTTCAGACCTTGGGAAGCTATAGCAATAGCCATGATATTTCCCATTTCCGAGAAGCCTCGCTACAACACTGGCCAGCTCGCCCAGCTCGCATGGGGGCATAGGGACTTGTGTGTGTCCAGTGTGTTGAAACATTCCCTACCCGATACTCTGGACAAGTAGGAATTCCCTACTTACCCTGGACTTCCTCAATTGGTTTCAGGGACTTGGTATTGGTAAGGGCAGAATTACCACCAAAAACCGAGGCAAAGACAGTATCTTGGCCTCTGCTACCAGGTTGCTATTCCCTTTCAGTAGCCAGCTCACATTTTCCAGCACCTTTCCAAAGAATCTTTACTAACATTTCATGCAAAAAGAAAAACCTAATTCCATTTTTTTTTTGCAGTTATTTCCCCCTCAGAATCAATCTGCAGCTATTTTCTTTCAAAATGACTGACTATATAAAGTTCTTCCTATTTCTACTGAGGTTTTTGCTAGAGAATGCAACTCACAGTCAGATTTTGACATGCTTATTCACAATGAACTCAGAAGGATCTGGTAAAGTTTGGACTACAAGGTTTGACCCTCGTTTCTTAATACTTTAACTGTTTTATTAAATATTGCTCATAATTTAAAGTATTTTAAAAAGTATTATTTGAATTTGCTTGTTAAATGATGACTTTCAGTTGTTCAGACTGCTTCACTTTTTCAGATATATATTAACAGCGCATTTGCTGCTTGTTTGGCAACATCTTACCATATATTCAAATTTATCAAGTCAGTTATGTTCATAAGATATTTTCCTTATCAGGAGGTTAGCAAGGGCTTACACTTAGTTCACAATCTAAAAATCTACTGAAAATGAATGAATTCAGTTTATAAACTAGATTAAAAATACAGTAATTACATTTCCAACAACAGTGGAAACAATACCTTTTCATTCAGTTATTTGGTTTAATCTATTTTAATATGCAGCCAATTCTGTAATTGAATAGGCTTGAATGATTGCCAACATTCCCATTTATTTTTTAAATGATCTCTTCTCAGACTGCAGTCAAGACTTGCTTAATTGCATGAACACATGCTTAAGCGAATAAGTAATTCTACGACCACTTGTTATTACACATGCATCTTTTTGTAACAGTTAGGAAGTTGTATCATGTTCATTATGTTTTCTAAACAGTGTTAAAAAGTGGTTTTGACTTCTACAGGCCTACCTTGAGAAACAAGAAAAACATGCATTACCAGACTTCTACGAAGGTCAAGCTTACAGCACTTTCCATTCCTTTTAAAAAGCAGCTCTAAACTGAAAATCAAAAGAGTTTTGAAACAAAACCTGCATCATTCATAACTTCCCTTGGGCGTATTTAGAGAAAAAGTGAATTTGATAAAAAGTAGATGAATTACAATTTTCTTAGTAACATATCAGAGAAGAACATGAAAAATAAGACACTAGAAATCTGGACATTGAAAGCATCCTATTTTCAAACATCGTACAAAGAAGTACTTTAAAGAATATAGCTCCTAATCTCAGGATCTAGGAAAGGCACCTAATGTCACTGGACAGATGTGCTTCTCTTACTGAATCAGGCTAAGGAGTGAATCAGATAAGGGGGAGTGAATTATATAAGAAAACATACAGTAGAAAATATAAATATTGACAGCTATCCTTTGGCTTATTTTAAAAAGGATGTTAACAGACAAACCTGCTCTTAGCTGATATGTGCTGATTAGAGAGGAAACCACAGTTGGCACATACAGACCTAGGAAGGGCATAATAACCCACCATAATGTATCACCACCAAAACAGCTGCTGCGGAGCTGGGCTTAACCCCCCAAACTCAGAAACACTCAGAGTCAGACTTTCTGTGACAGAGTGCTGAGTGAGCACCATGCAGAACTAACGTAATTGATGCCTTTCTGAGGGTAGTCAGTCATCTCTTCAAGCGTAAACTGCACGTAGAAGCTGGATCAAATGCAAGCCACATCTCAGCAGCAACACCACACCCCAGCGAACAGCTGAAGGCTTGAAGAGTAAAGGCTGAAGACGCAGAGTGCCTCAGTGAACAAGCATTTAAAGTTCTTACCAATCTCTACATGCATTTAATAACCTGCTTAATTCTGAGGACGACATAACTTCATATAGTGTATCTTTCATTCCATATTCTTTGGTCTAAAACCAAACAATGCCCAATTTTCATGAAATGAACACACTAAACGTTAATAGAATATATTAAGAAAAAGCAAAATACAGTCAGCTGCAAAAATTTACAAAATTTATCACCTTCCACTTAGCTACATCACTCTCCCAGGAAAAAAGAATAGAAAGTACTGATCAAACAAACTATTCTGAAAGTCAACCCATGAATCAAGCAGAAAAGCAAGCTCCAGAGCTGCAGCCTCCTCCAGCTCAGAAAAGGCCACCTCCAGCACCTTGTGATTAAACACCAAGGGAGGAGCACTTGGAAAAGCAGGACAGTGTCAGATCATGTGCCACATCTTCTACAAGTACATTTTTTTTTCTCTTATCCAATCATAAACGTAACAATTTTGCAGCACACGTTTCAGTTGTGATTCTGTGCGAAGTAATAGGGCAACTGCCCCATCAGTGCAGTTCCTGGGCTCTCATCTTCTGCCTCCAGAATGTGGGAATCATTTTATGACATGGGAATCATTTCATGGATAAGTCTTTTTTTCTACAAACCTTTAAGGACACCTAACTCCAGGAAGACAGAATGCCCTTCTAAAGCTGTATCATCTGACTTTTTTCGGGTGTTTCACAAGCTGGAATTTGTTCAAGACTGTTCAACAGTAACAGAGTCTACAACATGTCTAGATTTGGATACAGAGGTTATTGAGGACATATTCATCTTAACAGTTGCATCTTTAAAGACTTTGTACCTTCCTCCCACACATAAGGAAGCCTTAAAACATAAGTCTTCTGCAGAAAGTAGTAAAAAAGCTTAGTACTATTTGAGAAGTGTTTTCTTGGCCTTATATAGCAAATTGAAATCAAAATAAACACTACTCAGCTGGCAAAGAAGCATCTAGAATAAGATATTCATGACAATAAATATTTGTTACAATATCAAAGTCAATTTTCTTTGTCCCTCAAAGGTACAACAAAACTTTTCATCTATATTATAAGAGAAAAACATGTTTTTCAGAGGACAAGTAGCCACATTATTAATATGCTAATCAGATCGCAGCAACAAGCAGCTGTTTCAGGTGAGCCAAGATTGAGCCTCTCCTCCTGGTTTGGACAGTATCAGAGTGTTGCTGATCAACAAGCACAAAGCTGTAGACTGTGGCTGGCTTTCTAGACTCATTTGCAGCCTTCATGGCTTTTTGCTTTAAATTTGCCCTCTCTTCTTATATGATCAAACACACCATTTTCTTCTCCTATACGACAACATCCCAGTAGCAGTTATTTACATATTACCACTTTTATTTATTGCAATAATTTTTAATCCTTTTTTTTCTTAAAAAAAAAAAAAAAAAAAAAAAGAATTTATGGCTACTTCTTTTAAATTCTCCCTTTTATCATGTTTCTCCCCTACAGATGCCTCTCCTGTCCTACTCAGCACAGTTCCCATCCCCTTCATCCTTCTACTTTGTGAACGTCCATCTATTAATCCTTTCCTTCCCGTATTTGCCTAAGACTTGTATACTCCTGTGTTGCTGCAGTCACTATATTTTCTAAACAGTTTTTTTAATGATAATTTAATACTGAAGTCTAGTAAGAATTCATGTCTCCTCTTTAGCATTTTTGTAGGTCTCAGGAAATGTCTTGAAAAAAAAAAAAAGCTTGAGTATCTTGATATTCTGAAGACCTGCAAGAAACAGTTACCTTAAAGACTGTACATCAAGTCAACCCTAGATTGATTTTGAGAAAGATTGTGCCAAGCTTCTCAGGAAATGGGAAAAAAAAAGTGATTATTTAAACAGCAAGTTCTGGAAAATACCAAGTTTTAAGTTTTGAAGGTGTTTTTCCCCATTACTCTCTCTAATTTGGTTCAATACTTGTCATGTCTATAAAACAAATGACATTTATTGTAAAAAAAAAAAAAAAAAAAAAAAAAAAACCCTTGATGCACATTAACATGTCTGAATAAGGTCTGCATTGAAATACACACTAGTGGGAACTCGAACTATTTATAAAATTTTCTAAGAAGTTTAGTTTACTATTAGGTGTCAACCACGAGCACGGTGACCACGTGCTCCACAGAGCCTGGTGCCCCTCACTCGGCTTCTGCGTCCTGCCTGGCTCCGCTCCACGAGCTGCTCTGCAGTCTGAGCACAAACGCGTCCTCGCAGGTTCCCAGCGCAGTAGCACTGGCCATTTACGTAACAGAACTGATGCTAAAGACAGGAACTGCATCTACTGCAAAATTTATATCCAAATGGGTACTCAAAACAGAATCCCCAATCTTTATATGATAGATATCCTTTAGTGAGGGAGGCAAAATGAAACTCCTGCATTGCACTTTTTTCCCTTTTCTTCTCTCCCTTCCCTCATTTGTTCGTGTTGCTCCTCATCAACTCAGGGCTCTCATGCAGTTCTGCCAATCTGGTTACCTCCCATACAAGCCTGCACTAAAGCCTCTTGCTGATGGTTATTTTTTTTTAAATGTCATTTTCTCCCCTTGCTTAACCTTTATCCACCTCTCACAGACCATCACCATCCCACCTGGAACAACAGGAAATTAATGTAATAATTATCATCCAAATTAAATGTGCTTGAACACTGTGTATGATTACTTTTAATAGTTTTTACCAATAATAATAAGCACGCTTACTAATACATTTCCCCCCTAGCTAAATTAGACTGCAAAAATAATGTAGTCAGCTTTGTTACACAGTTAGATTCTGCACAGTCTCCCAATACGGTTTTAATGAGCGATTTCTTTACCATGGTATAAGGTAGACAGCAGAGACGCATACAATGCAAAACAAGCACTGTCACCAGGCTGGGGAAATGCTGGAAAGTACGGAAGTAGGCTAGGGAAGAACCATTACACCCCACTGATGCATTCCTTCTTGAGTCGCTATCAGAAATAGGAGATCAGATTCAATGGACTTAGCATCTGACTTGATACCGTCACCCTTATATGGATGGAGAGGACACGTTTTTTCAAATGCTGATATCCATGAATCACATCCAGATGCTGATGTAGGAGTGAAAGGGTGTGCCTGGCATTACTGAAAGGGAATCGAGTGACAGGAAGAACAAAGAAGGGAGAAACTCCCACGAGTCCAGCTAGATATCTGCTAAGAAAATGTTTAACTCCTAAAAGCTCTTCCCCTAGAGAAAATGTGGAGAGACCAACTGCATCTTCATACCTGCTGCTTTACAAGCCTCTCACCAGGCAGAAAGAGTACCTGAAGTCGGTAACGCAGGATAATAAAATCAACTTGTCCATCGTAGCCAGGCAAACACATTGCCTATGCTACCTGCTTGGCAATAAATGGACAGGGAAAAACAAAAAACAGTCAAGATACCACTTGAAAATCACGCAAGAAATAACACTGGCAGTATCCCTTTCCCTCCCTTGATAATTACCCTTTAAAATCTCAGTTGAAACAGCTATTTAACTTAAAATCCCTAAGTACTTCTGAATATTTTTGCAGGGTGAGAAATAAATACTCATTTATTTCAGCACTAAACTGACACACATGGTTTTTCCTGAAGCATTCAAGACTAGGTAGATGAGGCAGCGACCCCCCCACACAAAGAGAGGCTAATTGAGCATTCGCAGACAAACTCTTTTCCTAGACTTTATTTGAATTTATGGGTAAATTTTTAAGTATACTACTTTCAGAGGAAGACACTCTATTCATTAGATGACTCCTGGCCAAGGTGGTTTGTGAATAGATGAGTTTCAATATTGTTAAACCAACAGAGACATGTATTTGAGCACTGCCCTACTCGCACTCACAGGGTAAGTCTGAATGACAAATACCCCTTTCCTACAAAATGTTTACTCTTCTTACAAACAAAATGCAAGGCAATTAGAAGCTCAACTAACCAAATGCATTGAAATTTAGGAATTTAGGAACAAATTTTACTGGATTTCATAAACATTCCAGTAGGTTTGTTTTCTTTCTTTATTAAGTAATGCTTTAAGACAGGTATGGACAAGCTAAAGTTTCTGTTACACAACAGCAAGCTCCCATGATAAACTTGATTACAATAACCTTTTCAGCAGTGAACTTCCTCCTCAGTTTTTTTTTTTTTAAATAAAAGCCTCACCCTTATTTTCATTCTGCATTATTTTCAACTCTGAAAAAGCACTACATGCACCTGTTAAAATTACTAAAATTTAACAAACACTAAAGCACAAAGGTTAAAATTTAACACACACTAAAGCACAAAGGTAAAAAAAAAAAAAAAGAAAAAAAAAAGAAAAAAGCCCATACATCTAGAGAAAATCCCCCCAACCAAGTAAAGATTACAACGCAGCCCACAACACTTACAGACCAAAGCAGCAATTGCTTCTTGCAATGGAAAGTAAAAGTAGCAGAGTTGATTAGCAGAATTTGTATGGCTGCAATTTTCTATCTCTAAAAAGATTTTTTTCTTAAAATAAACAAGAGTGACTGGCTTGTGTGTTAATTTGAAATTCTTTAGAGTTACCATTAAAAAAAAAAAAATCACATGGCAGTTAAGCTTATTCAAATTTCAGTCTCGAAAAGAATGTTCTTCATGATCCTCACACCTCAAAGGATCTCAGCAAATAGAGGAGCTTGTCTAAAGGAAAGTCGTGGCAGATACGCTTTCCAGGGAAGCGGAAAGACGTTGCCATTCCAGTTTGAATTCTCTGGGAGAAAACAGAACAAGTATTTTGACCAGGATTAATGAGGTAATTAATAGATATAGTCAGGAATGACACAGTTTGAATCAGAACAAAAACTAAAACATAAACAGGCAATCCACCACAACTCAATCTATGAGACACTCCGGCAGTTTCCTACAAGCTGCCTGCTTACGTGAATGGATATTGGTGGGGATATTAGTCAGCATCAGAGTACTAAGTGCTATAAAACTATTTTGAAAAGCTAGTATATATAAAAAAAAAAAAAAAACACATAGGAAAAACCTCGCAGAATCTAGGAAATCTTCAGGTATATGTGTGACAGTGCTACAAACTCATGCTGCTGCCTCAGGCAATCTCTTTGTCCCAGTTTCCTGCCTCATATATGGGATTACCAACAGCCCCCTGCTCACAGGCCCCTTCATTTTCAAGGAAGCAGGGAGGGTGCTAGGGTCGGGGGAGCCGGGGGAGCCTCAGCGAGGAGGTCCCAAATAAGAGCGAGCAGCAAATAATGTGCAGGGCTCTGGCTCTGCACGGCACACACCAAAGCAGCCTCCCACTCTCACAGCATCTGAAGAAAAGGGGAAAACATGCTAAACAGCTCAGCACTCTCTACACATTAAATTAATGCACTATCTTGTTTTAGAAACAAGATGAGATAAAGGATTAATGACTACAAGCGAGTACACTCGTACATCAGTCTCGACTACGAGCAGTATCATTCCAGTCATTCCAAAATGCCGTATACCTAACTTTAAATCTTTAGACACTATTCAAAGACAAGAAGAGAAGATAGCATTAGCCTATCTATTCACAAAATCTAAAACTTGTGCTTACTTTCAGGGCAAAAAAGAATTGCACAGATTGGAAGCCTGGTTAGACATACTACAGATTACAAAGGCAACCTGCTAACTGCTGGGTTTGCTATTCCCGGAGAGCTGCCACCTGAGCTGGTGCCTGCTCTCGCAGTTTGTGTCCCTCCTCCTCGTGCTACGTTTCTAGGCCAGGATTCCTGTGAAGGTTCCTTCTTGCTGCTGGACCTGGGACAACCAAAACTATTCCTCACTAGCAAGACTTGCAATCAAAATAAAGAATTGTTAAGTTTTCAAATAAGCAATTCCTGTAGTTGCTCCACCAAAACTCCAAAATGATTGGTAGAAAATACAAGCATACAAAACTTCTTTCCAAAAAGCAGCTTTTGCTTAGGAAAGCTTCATATTTTCATTACCTAACATATGCAAACCTAAAGCAAAGAATCCTAGAGAAGAAGCTTGACTCGCTTCCAAGCAAGGGTATAGCATACTTATCATTTAATCATCCTTCGGCATTTTTACGTTGACCCAAGTAATAAACAACCACAGATCTCAAAATGGAAAATTTAAAGGACATCATTAAGGTCACCTAAGTTAACGCTAGAACTATGATTTAAAAAAAAAGTTGTTAAGAGTCTAGATAATGAAAATGAAGTTTTAAAAGCTTAGAAATCTTCGCAATACACACACACACACCAAAAAAAAAAAAAAAAAAAAAAAAAAACACCCCCAAAACTGAAGCCTTAACTGCAGTGCTAGAACATAAAGAGAGGCTGTTCAACATCAGGCCAAAAAAATCTATTTGGTCTCATATCCAGCACCGAGGGAGCAACCAGGATGAGGAGGGAGGAACTGGGCAGCCGAGCAGCCCATAGTGCCTCTTCCCTGAATGTATGTCCAGCTTCACAAAAGTCATGGCCTAGTCAGCAGTGATGTCTCCGTATTTATTAGTCTCAATGTCTTTTCTTTCGAGGCTTTTGTCCAGTCGTTATCAGGCTCTTAGCATCCAAAAGGTATCACAGGGTGGAATTTCACACATCAGCCAGAAATCGAATACAGAAGCATTTCCTGCTGTTTAATTATGAACCTACAGACTAGCAAATTTTGCACGGAAAGAGGCATGAAGCAGTTGCTCACACTTTCCACAAACCATCTCTTCCATAACTTCCAAGCTGCCTCTTCGTTACACTGAAATCTGTACGGCTGTTTCTTAGAGGAACCCAAACGTTTGATCATCCTTAGGATCACTCTCCCTATCTTTCCCAATTATCCTCCAAGTTTTGGAAAGGAGGGAAGGGAAGAAAAGGGGAGAGAACAGAATTGCATCAGCATTTAAAACATGGGAGTATCATGGATTTATATACTAACACAAAGCTGCTTTGTACTCTATCCTTTTATTAGAAGTCAGGAATCTATGCGTTTAAATTTAAAACATAATACATTTAAATTTATCTTGTCCTCCGAGTACTGCTGTTATCAATGCTATTATGTTCTTGTACCAGTCTTAATTTAAAATTCTGTGTGGTCTTAATTATACAGGACTCCACAATCCCTTCACGATGTTGTTTTTGAACATGCAGTTGCCATTAGCCCAGCTACAACATTAGAATTATTTCTTAACACCAGCTTTCAGAGGACAATGTAGGTTTTGTACACAAACAAACCAACAGCCAGCACACATGCACACGCACGCTCCAAACATTTTGTGGGTCAAGAACTAAAAATCACTGCCTATTTAACACTGCACATATTTATCTGCTGATAATTACTTCACAGAAGTACTGGGACACATAGCAGACGTTGGTAGGAAAACACGTACATGCGTGTTACAATAGTAGCTCACAGGTCAATGGACTATGATCTCTTTTAAAGATTTTTTTTTCAAGAAATTTGGTTAAGAGGGTAGCATTTTTCAAGACTTCTTTCAAACTGTGTGTAGCAGATTTAAAGATTTTTTTTTCAGGATGGAAAAGTAAGAACAAAGGAAATCGCATGTACCTCTTCCATTTACACGGGGCTTGTTAATTTAAGGTCAGGATTCATCAAAAATGACTTCTGCGAACTTCTGCACCAATGGCATAATTTTTTTTTTCCACAGTAGTTTATTCATCAGAAATGGTTATTGAATTATTTTATTATATAAAAAAACCCTTCAGATTGGAAAACACCTTACTTGCAAGCTAATTTTAAGACTGATTTTGAAAGAGCAACCTTTATGTAGAGAGCACATCGTTGTCACCTATTAAACTAGCAACCACCACAAGTATAAACCATTCTCATAAAAAGAATTTCAGTAGACTGACCTCATGCAATATTCAACATGTAAGAAAAAAAGAAAACATACTGAGAAATTTCACTTCTCCTTAGCAGGTGGGACAAAGTAAAGCCCTAAAACAGTGATTCACTTCTTCAGTCCCTCCTAGAAGAGTACTATAATTAGGACACCAAATCCACACCCACAACTAAGGAAACATGAGCACTTAAGAAATACTGTCAAGTTTATAAACTTCTATTAACATAGCCAAACTCTATAATGAAGTAAATGCTAATCTTTCTGCTTTTAAGTTGATGAAATCACACACCCGTAAAGAAAATCTTTGATATAAAGTGATTCCAAAGCATGAAATGCTATTTGCTGTATGAAAGCAGTCAGCCACGCTGCGTCCAATTTCGGGTGCAAACCAAAGACTGATAAAAGCCAGTCAAACCTGAAAGAGAAATCAGCCAGAGGAGCAGGACACATATTTCTGCGACACCAACAACAGCTTTTGCCACATAAGTGTAAGCCACTATGGCAGACATTACCAGAATATCTAGCCCCTGGCTTTAAGGGCCAAGAAAGGCAGGTATGAGTAGCCTTGCTAAAGCCATTCCTAAATAACACCACCCTCGTGGACACTATGTTATTTCCTATGCACAGGTTCAATACAGAAAGGATTTTTAGGATTTTTTTTTCCTGTACTGCAATAGGGTTCACTACTTTTGTTTTTATTATGTAAGAAAAAAAATACTTATGAAAACTTATCTTCTGTTCTCAGAGTGAAGTGGGAGAATTACCAACTTGAGTGAAAACAGCATCTAAACTATACTAAGCTTTCCCACTCTCACAGAAAAGCACTGAATGCAGACAGGAAGAGAGAAGCATCAATACTCTAACAAGGTCCATTCCCTAGACTCTCTCTATCCTTATTAAGTATACCTAAAGTTAAGGTATCTAATGAAAATCCATTCCTAAAGTGGAAGAGGTAGCTACTTTGCAAAGCCTCCAAAGGAAGATCCTAATCGTAGATAACTTCAAACGCAGTAAAATATTTTAGCAATCTGTGATGTGTGTCTAACAGCAGCAAACAGGATAGAAACAGTTCAAAGTATATAAAAAACAGAATTTAAGCAATTGTTTCCATCATGAAGGTAACATTGACTGTATATGTAAAGGATAAATAACTTTCATGTGTTATTCTGTGTTGCAAATTGGAAAAGCAGGTTTCAAGAAATCTACAATACTGATATAGTATTAGTAGTATTACTACTGCTCAGAATTTCTCTCTAGTACCCAACTAATACTGCCCAGACATATTATATGAACCCCAGACTTCAGAGAAGCTGGCAGAGATAAATAGAAATTAATGAGGACTCAATTTTAAGTTGAATCTAAAATTGAGCTCTTAGCCTTCAAAGCTTAAGACTATAGGCCATATAGTCCCATACAAGTCACATACAACACAAGCAATTATCAAAATACTGAGCAATCTTCTTAATCCATGAGAAATCCTCCAATTTTATGTTTTCCTTCAGGCTGCTGATTCTTCTGCCCCCGACATTCACAGGGAAACCAAAACTAGTAGGAGTCTTAAACTGCTTTAACTGACAACTTTAATTTACAAAACAAAATGGCTTTTACAATGCTAAATTGGTTCCGCTACATTTTTGTGGCACAGCCCCATTTACCTCAAGCCATTCTAACCAAAGTGAACAACCACACTGTGACTAGATGGGCACCAGCAGAAAACCTGTATGGGATACAAGCATTAACAATTGCATTTCAACTGCAACTTTGACTACAATCAAGAAAATCACAAAGTGGGGCAAAATTTGAGGTCAGGGATCTTTACCCTCCTGATGCTGGGGAAACTCAGTAACATTTAACCTGATTGTAACATCCATGATCAATATTAAATAATCATTTTGAGCATGGAAGAGCTCCAACAGCCACGAAGTTGTAAGCAGCAACGAGACTGTCAGAAAGTCCTTTAATTTCAATGCCACATGTAAACTGGTAAGTCATAAAAGAAATATATTAGGGAAAAAAAAAAAAAAAAAAGTAAGTTTGTTCTATAAGTGTGAAAAAACCCACATAGCTCCAACTTGTAAAATTGTGTGCAAGGAGAAGAAAATTCATGTCAGCAAAAACACACAGCAGTATCTGATAAAATGTTTTGAGGATTTCAAAAAGCACAGGCCCACGTAATTTCCACACAAGAAGCTTCAAGGAAATAATCAAGGAACTCCCTGAAACACAAATGCTGTTTTTTAAATAATCTTAGGAAATTCTAAAGATCAAAGGACTCTCAACATTAATATTTAATAAACAAATGCAAAAAGGGAAGATTCAGGAACTATGGCATAATTAGCTTGGCTTGGGTCCTGAGCAAAGTAATGCAGCGACAATGGGAAAGATGGAGGCTAAAAATACCCCGCCAGCCAGGCAAGGTCATCAGAGGAGAACCCGAGTGAAGCTTCCACGCTAACGGGGGTGAAGAGCAGCACAGACTTCACCCCTGCTGCTTGGAAAGGCCTTTTTCTCTTGGCAGGCCAGCCAGCTGGCAAAATGGGGCCACATCAAACTCAAACTCACACAGTGATGTTTCCCCACGACTCCGGGAGAGCTTCTGGAATAGTCTCCATTTTGATTCACAGCTGGGCAGGGAGGAAAGAGCAAATTCAGTAAATACGTGTTCCCTTTTACGGCAGTCGGCGGACATCTCCTGAACAAAAATCTAACAACAGCCGCCTTTAAATATTCACAACCATACTCATTCTTCTATCCTTAAAAAACAAAACAAAGCAAAAAGATGACACAATTCTTAATAAATTCTAGGGAGAAAAGAGTTATTTTAATGTTGGGGTTGCTAATAGAAGAAGGGAAAAGTCCCACAGCTTGTTTCTTCACAAGTCCACTTATCTGTGGATCACAAAGGCAGACTATTCCAGAAGCTTTTCAAAAGAACACGATCTGAAACATATTTATGAGACTACCCCTGTCTTGACACACACAGAGCACACATTCCAAAATGACGTGTTTGTTATCTTCCATACTTTGGTAAATCATATTGCCCAACACCCATGGGAGTGACCTGCTTACCTATATATACACATACGCACACAAACACACATATATTACAGGTATTAAGAACATGAGAACCAAAACCAAACATTATTTATGGACATAAATGTTCTAAAGGTAAAAACACGCACACACACATAAAAAGTAATGAAAGTTAAAGGTAAACTTAAAGTTGGTTCTGCTTTGCTATCTTAAGACAAAGATGAAATAATCACCTAAAAGATAATAGGGTATGTAGGTCCCTACTCAAGAACGTAAGGAAAAAAACGAAACCTGTAACAATAAAAAATTGCTGCTAGGTCAAATGAAAATGGATGCTTTTAAACAATTTTATATCGAGACACACACAAACATTTAAAAGCAAAACAGAAGGTGTGTAACTTAGGGATGTTTCTGGAGGATCCCTACTTCAAAACAAAATGGAGATGCAATTTGTGTGTTGCTCCACTACAAGACAGACTAAAAACAAATAAATTATTTATTAAAAACAAAAAGCCACAGAACTTTTTAAGTAGTGCTACTTATTTAAAAATTGGTTTTTATCTCCTACACTAGAGGGATTTTAAAGCAAAAAGAAACAAAGATGACCTTCACCTAAAAAAGATGACTGCTCATCAAGGATTCATTAACTAACGTGCCTCTGCAGCAGAAGTGATTTACTAATGTTAAGCAAGCTGCAAATATCAAAGAGAAACCTTGACCTCTTGCTTAAAACACACAAAACCCAGAACTCAAGTACCTTATTCTTTCTTGATGCATAGAAAAAGCTTTCATGGAATGGAATGAACATATGTGAATTCTGCTTTAGAAGAACAAGATTTTGTGCTATGAGAAAAAAAAACTTATTTTTCTTCTAGTGTAGCTGGAACTTAAAGTTTCTGAACGAAAAACTGAGTGAGAGCAACAGCTACTGCTGCTGTTTAACCATAAACCCTCTGATCACAAATTTAGGCACGTTTTTATCAATAGCTAATTTGCTGCATTCATTTTTTTACAGCTTTAACAACTTCAACTTGTGCAGTTCCAGCATCTTTTGAGGATCAGGGAGATTGCTACTGATTTTTTTTTTGGTTAAATCACCAAGAGTAGCTTTATATAAGAGGAGGTTTTGTTTGTGTTTTACTGATAAAACTGATGCTTACTATAACTTTGAGTCCTCCAACCTGCTATCATATGACTTGATTAAAATTTGTGCAGGGAAATTAGCACAGGATACAATTAAATGCACTGAATATTGGTTCAAAAATATGAAGTGACACATTGAGTACTTATGCCCATTATTGAGATTTTTGCTAATGTCTGCAGCTCACATTCACCACCAAAAGACATGAACAGTAACAAATTAGAGCATTTAAATCACATTGGTTATAATGATCATAATCTGATAAAATGTTTGAACATAACTGACTATAGAATGTTACACATAGAATATCAAGAAGAAAATAAAACAGACTATTTTCAGGATGGAGAATTACACAGCCTAGGTTCCTTTCAAATCTTGTATGTCAAAACTGGACACAGCTATTGGCAGCGAGCCACAAGATCAGCGCTGAAACCTGACGTGTAAAGACAGCAGCTTGTAGTTACTCACTGCAGTCCTCAGCCTAATGACACAGTTAGAGGTGCTAAAATAAAATAAACCCGAGGATACATTATTGAAGGACAAGTAAATGCAGAGCAGGGAATAGATATTGCTGGAAAGAAAAAGCATTAATAATAGTCCAGTGACTGAAAAAAACAAACCATACAGTTATTAGGCATAAAGTAATCTATATATCTTAATAAGGGGAAGAGACGAGTTGATTAATATGTACATACACTTATACATGGAGTGGAGGAGTTTCAGTATCAGACAAGTCATTTTGTGTGGAAAACAAGAATTACATTAATTCAGCTTCTAAAACAGATGCAATTACATAGACTCTACTAGATGGAGACTCATCAGAAGCAGTGGTAAGACAGAAAAAAAAATAGACGAAATGACAGCTTTCTTCCAGTTTATGGGAAAAAAAAAGTATGTGTATGCTATGCAGGTAGGAGGGTGAGGTGGGTATACACCCATACACCCCCCTTTTAGATAAGGGCTAAGCTAAACTAAAGCGGTTTTGAGAGAAAGCAAGCCAAAAGGGACTGATGAAAACAGCTTCATCTGGAGCTGCCATCCCACCATCCTGCATGGCAGAAGCAGCTCCAGCTCGTAAGAAAGCCCCTTAGAATCCTAAAAGAGCATCTGTGATCTCCCCCTCTCAGCCACATCTCCCACTTTCTCAGGTGTGCAGTACAAGCTTTATGGCTATAATTTACATGGAAAAACACACACACAACCCCTCTCCTGCCTCCCCCAAATAAAGATTAGCCTCTCAACAGCTCTCCACCCACTGAATACAAGCTATGAATTGCAAAATGGCAGCATTACTCATATCACCACACTGAGCACCTAATAGCAGACCAAAATCTAGAATTTCATGTTAGCAGAATTGCTGCTTTCTCCTCTTAAAAACTAACATTTGATTTGCACACCTCAAAAAATCCATAGACAGCCCCTCCTGCCCTTTCCAGGAGAACAAACACCAACAGGAAGTCATGACCAAATGACACAGGAACCCTAAATAAGCGACAATTTACACCGCTCTCAAGACTGTCCAACATCCTTCGGTCTCTAGAACATATATAACCTTTTAGGTAGATTTTAGGTTTAAACTATTTCAATCGGTACAGCAAGAAACAGAATGAGGTAAGAGAATTTAAAAGATATTTTACAAAAATAAGTATAAACTAATTCAAGAAATACTTTAAATAACCCCTCCCTGCCCAAAAGGTCCTGATAGATGATAGAGTTGGTTCTGCATATCTTTTTTCCATCATACTGATGGAAAAACAAGATCATACTGATCTTGTTTTAACTTAGGTATTATCAGCCTGATTAACACTGCTTAAAGATTAAGGGTGATCAACTTACTGAGTGCACTCAGTTAAGTTGACAATGTGAAGACAATGTGAAATATAAACTTTATAACATAAAAGCTTATTTATTTATTTATTTTTAAGATCTTGCTCTTTAGGAAAAGAAGTTACCTCTACACAAAAAATCTTCAGATCAAGTCCATATAACTTCATCTTCTCTGGAAAACACTGAAAAACATTCAAATATGGAATATGACCTTCAACCACAAACCTGCATTAAAAAAAAAAATCAAATCAACATATAGTATTTAGCATGACAAAACAATGTTTATTCTGAAACTGCTACATAGAAATATTAATTTCTGATTTAACATCAACATTAAATTGCCTAAGCAATTCTGTCTGAAGTTACACAACATTAAATGCTCCATTACACAAAAACCATCTCAATCATTCAGTAGGCCTTTAAAATGAAGCTCAGTTATGATTGACAAATGATAAGATTATGGCTCTGAGCTTACAATCAACACACTTGTATAGAGCTTGTTCTGCACATTCTTCATCTATTACATTTTTGAGCTTGCTTAGACTCCTTATGATGATATGAAATTCTTCTTTCAACATCCTTAAAGACAAATTTTAAAAACTTACACACACTTTCTACTGGAGGAATCAGATAATGCGGTTGGGAGGGAAATCACAGAATTATCAGCATATACGCAGACCTGATCCCCATTAATTTCATTTTGATCAAAATGTGCTATTTTGATACAAACAGAAGGAATCTGTATACTAACATATATAAAGTAATTTATTTGTACCCAAAAAACGCATTTTTATTAAAAATTGGCTTTGCTAAGAGGTATCCTGTTTTGCCTTTTTGGTATCGTTTTTGTAAGATAGGATTTAATAACAGCTACCAAAAAAAAAAAAAAAAACAAAAAAAAACAAAACAGAAAAGAAACAAAAACTGCTGTCACAGAAGACATCCGCTCTTATCCAATAACTTAGCTGAGATTCACATCAGGCAAAGCCAGCATTAAAAAAGCAGGGACCATCACAAGGAGTTAGTCACTACTCTCATTCCAGAGCAAAGCAGATTAGTGGCCTCCACAGCATTTAGGTAGAACCTAAATGTTCTTGTCTCCTCTTCCCCAAAACAATTTTATTAAAAAATAAATCAGAAAAAAATGACACTTTAACAGAGAAGTCCCTGCTACTTAAATAATGTTGAAGAGTTGAAAACTACTTTCTCTCCTGCACAATCTCTCTCCCACCTCGTTATGCAGACTAGCAACTTCTGGACCTAAAACCTCTGCAAGTCCCTCCCAGATTCCTCCAGAGTTTGTAACTTCAAAACATGTTGGGAGAAAAAAGAACAATAATAAATTAGGACGATGTCTTCACAGCTGTGAGTGTCCAGTGTTGAGGGAGTTCCAGCTACCTCCCCAGCCTAATTCAGTTACAAAGCTGACTTCTGTGTCTCAGGACAGTGCCTTCCTTAACCACACGCTGCATATTGTTTAAAGCGTATGTATGACAGTTGCCTAAGACACTATGCAAAGACTGGTTACTGCAAGGGAAGATTATGCATACATACTATATTTGTTTGCAAATATTAACTTAATTGTCCTTTTAATCAAAAAAAAGCACCCTTGAAGTAAGTACATTCTTACTCAAAACTTTTTCTCCACTAGAAGTGACCCAGCACTTGCAATGATTTCAGCAATCTGAAAAAAATCACTTCACCCATTACCTTTCACTTTGAAGGTCTGCGCAAGACAGGATCCTGCAGAGCCATTTTATAGGAGACTGAGAGATGTACATTTTTGTTACTAGTTTCCTTAAATAGTGCAAACAGCCATCCCCCCTCCCAGCACTGGTTCATGTATTTGGCCAGTTATCACCCAAAGGCAGCATCAGCTGCCTCCCCTCCTACCACACTTGCTGGCTGAGCACCTAGCACAGCAGCTCCTTGGCTTATTTTAGGCAGTATCAGCTGTGACAAATTAACTTAAACTGGAGGTATGTTTTCATAAAAAGCATTAAATCAGCTTAAAAGCCTAATATAATTTAGCTTATTTCCCCTCCTACTCTTCTCCTGGTCTGGCTGTGTGTTCTTCCAAAAATCAATGTCACTCGCAACAGCAGAAGGCTGCCTTACAGCAGGGAAAGAAGGGGCTGTTTCCTGTCATTTTAACAAACAAATGGATTGCAAAAGGATCTAATGAGCTGGAGGTGGCAGAGGGGACACTCCACACGACCATGAGGACGGAGAAGGAAAGCAAGACCTTCCCCTTCCAGCGGCCGTCACCGTCCCAGCGCAGGCGGTTATGAGCTGTTACAAGACAACCACACAAGCGATCAGGTGCCACATCTGAAGAGCTGGCATGGAGAAGCTGGGAGTCATAAACCCCCGAGCCAGCACAGCAACAGCTGGAAGAGGACAAATAACACAGACCTCAGGGTGTGGTGGTGCTGGCAGCTAAGCCAGGAGCTGCGCAGGGAAACCCCAGCCCCGCTGCCCTTCTCTGCCACAAGCTCTGGTCTCCTCCCTTGCTGACAAAAGCACCTGGGTGACTTCTCAGCCAAAGGATTAGATGGAAACCTGCTCTTTTGTTTTCCACGGTTTGTTTTCAACCAGACAGATTTCCAGACTCAGCTGACTGCAAGGACATTACTGCTGGCACAAGGTGGAAAGGGCAAAGCAAATTAGGCTGCAATGCTTTGTTTTTCCAGGAAAGATTGATCTTTTGTAATATTCATTTCCTGCAAATATACTTCTTTTTGACTAATTCATGGCAGACAAGTGCAGCTTGTGCCCAGAGCAAGAGAAAGGGCAGGAAAACGTACAGGGGACCCCAGCAGTACAGCCTCAAATCACCCTGAACTGAGCACATAACCACATCCCTAGAGCCACATCCTTCAATTTAATACTTACTCATCGAATCCTGGATTTGGAATAGCTTCATCAAACAGTTTGCTGACTCTCCCAAACCCATCTAACTGACCTGACAGATGATCAAAAAACCTTCTAAGACTACGCAGTATCCCTCAAGCCCTCGGGAGGCAGATAAAGCATACAGTCCATATTCTTTTAATTATGGCAGCAACGCACATTAACCAGGTCCAAGTATGAAAAAACCCTTAGTCCTCTCTGCATACTACAAGGAAATGATGCATATGTTAAAGCCACACAGCAGTGTCACAAACTGATTACAAGTTTAGTCTTGCCAGCATAGTTAGGTATCACCTCATTTGGAAGGTATTAGTTCACAGTCTCCTCTACTCTAGCATCTTGAAACTTTTTTGACAAACCAACTGTTTTATTATTTAGGTAAATAATATACAGCATACTAAATATCACTGAGCTTCTTCACAGTGGGAAAGGATTTAATGTAGACTTGAGTAGCAGGTTGCTGAAAATGTTATTTTTAAAACAAAACATCCCTCTCAGATGAGCTAATTGTAGTGTTTTCTGCAAAGTGTGTCAAACAGCAAGGAGGAGTGTATTTTTGGTGTTGTAAATCCTTTAAGAGCTGGCAGGTTGCCCTACCTCAGCGCCTAAGCATGTATCACAAGGGAGGAGCAGCAGTCAGCTGACTTCAGGATAGGGAGAAAACCAAACCAAGGGAAAAACAAGGCAGAACTTTAAGCACAATTGTAATTCAGGCAGTTTAAATAATAAAATTTGCCTATAAAGACTTAAGAGGTAATGCTGAATATTTATTATTTTCTCTGCATAGTTTTCATCTCTGGCCTGTCGCTATTTTGATCTATGTATCTTAACGCATGCAAAAAATGGTAACACTGTCTGATTTTTAAACTTAAATATTCAAAAGTTAGAAAACAAGGGTTTTAGAGTAGTTCATGCAACTTTCTTCTTTCTCCTTCTTCATTAAACTTGTGAAAGACACAGACCTCAAGGGTAGGGAGGGAAGCATGATAATGTAATGACAGTCTTTATATAACTTTTCGTATCATTGTAAAAACTTTGCATACAAATGATATTCCTTCAAACAGCACTTTCTGCATTTATTTCAGTTCATATGCTCAGTATTCATATGTTGTATTCATATGCTCAGAGCCGCTGGATCATTCTGATCCCTCACTAACTTTACCCACTTATACAATATTGAACCCATTAATTGTATCCCATAAATAAATGTGATGAACTCTGAATATGTCAGTATGAAGGAAGTTCTCCAGGTTCCAAATCATTTTTTTTCTTTTTTTGCATTGCCCAAATCTAAAATCCTGAATGCAGCAATATACCATTAATATTCAATGAACACAATGCTGCTCATTACTGCCATGTTCATATTACTGAGGTCTTTGATAACATGGTGCTGTAGTCAAAAAGAAAAGTTTAGTTTCCATGATACAGCAATCCAAGAACAGATTATTACATTATGCACTTTTTTCTTCAAATACGATGGGCTAAGCAAGAAGTCTTTATTACTGTCCACCATTTGCTTTGACCGATTCACAACATCTGTGAATTACTACTTTGAATTTTGCTATACATAAACATTATCAAATATGATTTATTTTCTAATAATTGATAAAAATACGGAGTAGGAATGCAGGAGTTCCAATTCCTGCACTCCTTAGGAATGCATTAATCAACAATAAATCTCGTAATAGCAAACTACTTTTGAGTTCTAGCACTTTTTATCTACTAAGTATCTACTTTTGTATTGCAGGGTGCTAGCTTAAGCTTCAAATGATGCCACATTTTATGCTAAACATTTTATAAGTAGCAGGTATGCAACAAAAGCATATCCAAATATGCAATACTGCAATTTTGATGAACACAATGCCAGGCCCCTGAAGTTGAAGGGTTAGAAGTTTTTTTTTTTCCATAGAAATAAGTTATGACAGTTAACTGCTACCTTCTTTCTTAAAGAAGTACTTGGAAAAGAAGAGTCTTCAATATCCACCATTCTTAGAAAATCTGCCCGAAGAGGGAGGATGAGAAAAGGGGCTCCAAAGGCAGAGAAGCTATTAGGGAAAATAAGGCTTTAGAGTAAACTTCCCTTATATTAGCCATACATTCAGAAGCAATACCAGTTATATGCATCATGGCAGGAGGAGAAGGTAATTGTTGCCTTGTTTCTTTTTAAAAAGAATTGAAATCCATCATGCCAACTGAATCTAGAATCCCTGTTTCTTTTATTTTTTTCAAGTTTGACTTTCTGACTGTAGCCAACTTACAGTTACTTAAGTCTTCCTGTTCCTTAAATTTGCGAGGGGAGGACAGGGAATTTTCCCCCCTTTTTTAGAACTACCCACTATTTCAACATCTGTTAAAAAGAAATATCAGTATACAGAAGGTGTTTTAAGTTCTCAAAAAGCAGTTGTACAAAATTTTCTGTCACAGAAAAGGCAACTAACTACACAGGTTAGGAGTCGCATTACTCTTGAGCATATTAGTAAGAAAGCAAAAATAAAGACACAATTAAAAAACACATATATTATTTATAAAAGCAACAAATATTTCACCAGGAGGGATTCATACCTCAAGAGATCAGATAATGTCATTGATTCTCTCAGCCAGAGCAATGCCATGTAACAAAATGAAAGGGTCATTGGCATTGACATCCTCAGTTTTTCCTTCTGGTTCTTCATGAAGTGCAAGCTACCGTCCACCGAGCCTGAGCAGGCAGAAGTGCTTTCTTTGGTTTATATGAAAAAGCAAAGAAAAAAAGATACTTAATATGACACACATATGATACCCAATACAAAGAAAATAATATAAAGAAGTATACGTGAATGCTTGTTTTAGCCACTAGAAATAATTCAAATTGCTACTTCAGGTATTAAATCACAAATCACTACTTCAGTGTGTTAAATACCTTAACTTTTCAATTTATTCTTCTATCAAGATGCAAGACAACTAATTCTTGAACTGCTACTTTACTTGACTGAGGTCCTGGATTATACAAAGAAGCAAAGCTCACTCTGGAACTCAACTAAACAGATCTTTCAATGGGACTTACCCTTAAGTCTGGAATTCTAGAAAGCTGTTAGTTTCTATACAACACAAAATCACCAGCAGTTATGACCTGCAAATACTATTTTATATTTGAGAGATAAAGGAGCAGAAGGGGGGAAACAAGGAGGAAAAAAAAAGTGATATGCCTAAAAGAACATCTCAGAGTTGAGGATTAAAGCATCAAATTTAAAAGTTTCCAAGCACTGAATTTAAACTACAGTACCATATCAGAACTATAAAGAGAACATGATTTATAGTGTTGAAATGTTACTTAGGTGTGAATATTGTATAGCCATCTCCCATATATTCTCTAATCATGAAGAAGTACGCATTATTTTATAAAGTCTAAACTCAAGGAAACACCTTCAAAATACAATGTGGCAAATGGTAAGAAAAAGTAACAGCCTATTCCCTTACTGCAATGAATCACTAAAAACTGAGAGAAGCAGAAATAACAAGTTTTATAGAGAGAAATGATGTAAGAGTTAGGAACCTTTTCAACAGCAAAACCTGGGAGGGTCAGGGAAGGAAAAAGTTTCCCTTCCATACATCAGAAACCAGGACAAATTAAGACACTTGGTACACCAGTGCCAAACACCAGCATTGATTCCAGAGAAGCTTTCTCACTCTCTTTAACCAGTTGCTATTCGAACACAGGACTAAATTCCCATCTGGAAGTTACAGCCCATATTCACATTTTATTATAAAGCTGCAGCTCAGAGTCTGGTGGGTCTGTGGTTGTGCTGACCCAGGGGTGAGAGATCCAGTGCCCACTGGCCCCCAGTGTAAAGACACGGCTACAAATATTGATTTTCTGAGCCACAACTGGTCTTTGATGCCACCTACTGGCTTCAGAAACGCCCAGGACTAGGGACATAGCAAGAAAATGAACCAATTCAATCTGGTACAGACTAAAAGCAGCCTAAAAAGAAGCGTCCTAGAATGGCTACTGCCTATAGGAGCATTGAAGAATAAAAGCAATTAATCCTTTCCATCAACAGTTTCACCTTTTATATGTACACATGTACTTAAAGGTAGCTTCACGACTGAAGCTTCATTATTATAATTTCACATTCAATCCAATTTAAAATAACCCTCATTATATTTTGTGGCTTAATGATGGCATGCAATTTCCCTTACTTCTTCCAGCTTATTCAAGGCATGACAACACACAATTACACACATCTAACAATTAAAATAGTTTCACAGGTTTCTCTAGCAATATCTCCATGCTATACTGAGAGGAATTTTCTATCATCTCTACCCAAAAAAACCAAGAAGTGATTGCACACAAGTCTCTTAGCAGAGAAAAAAATGAAGGTGTTACAATTTCCTTTGTCTAGCAACAACTCGGTAAAAATGGCACAGAAAAGGAAATCTATGAATCCTCACAGTAATTTATAGTTGGCTAAAATATCAATCTAGTTTTACTTTTGTCTAATTTCACTATACAACACAAATGCTATTTTTGTCTAATTCCTCCAAAATGTGCTTTTGCTGTCACTGAGCTCTCATCTATTTAAGAGTTTTTAGTGAAATAGGTATGAGTACTTAAAGCTGAATTTCATCTCTGCAACAAGAGACTAAGAAAAACGTTGAATTACTTCTTATCTTAAAACTACTCTAATACTCTTAGAAATATAACTATAAAATGCAAACAAATACAAAAGAAGAAAGAGGTTGCTGTAGACTTCAAAAAGGAAAAAAAGAAAGTGTGGGTGTATTTTCACTAGATTTTTTCACTAAATTCTTTCTGCTTCACATGTATTTGTATAAAACCCAAGTACTGATATGTATATGAACATACAGCAAGACTGATATGCATATGAACACATGGCAACTCTTCACCTGAAAATCTTGTCATTTTAATTTAATAATATACAGAATAAAAGCTCTTGCATCATATTTACCAAAATGCGTGTCTCCATTTTTGTACCTTTTTCCCTACTTTAATCGCATGTCAAAGTCTTCCATTTCACACTACATTTAAAATATATATAACTACACAAAAATAGTTTCTAGATATTTCATTTATTTGCTCCTACCTGAAACTTTGCCAGTTGATGAGCCAAAGCTGCAGTCAGTGAGTGGATCCCCATCACTTTCAGAGAGAGATAACAAGTGAAGAAGACTAGGCCTCTCTGGTTCACTGTCCATATCTGTACTGCTCTCGCATCCCTGTTTTGTGTAAATAGTCACAGTAATATCTAGTGTTATTTGCTGCTTTAATATGAAGAAACCAAATAAAGTGTGGTAAGTGCAAGATCTACCATCTGTGAAGCTTAAACTGGAACTGTCTATATTTTAATTTGTTCTATCAATCACCAGCAGCCTAAAAAGTCTTGCAAAATACATTCTTATTTTTGAAGATTTCTAAAGATTCCCAGTGTTCATGTTGCATTTCAATCTGCTATAGTAACCAGAAAACGGACAATATACAGAATCAAACTACGATGAAAGGAGGTCTTACCTGAGGGGTAAATGATGGTAGCTGATGACACATTTTGTATTATAATCTCTGATCTATCTAGCAGTATGGTTTACCTATGCCATAACAAAGCAGTATCTTTAAATTAGCAATTTTCCATACTCAGAGAAGTATTTTTTTTTCTTAAAAATGGGAGAAAAAATGAAATAGATATTTGTAATTTCATTCAAGTGAGATTCTTCGTGTTGAAGCAACATTAGTGCAAATTACATATATAACTTGAAAAAAAAAAAAGGATTTCTATTGTTGCAGTTAAAAAAATTAGGCAGCTGCTCAAAGGACTTGAGCTTTTCACTTACGGATAGTACTTTGATAGATTCCCCAGCTGGTCTGTTACAATATGCTTGTTGGCTCTTCTGAAGGTAACGCCTCCAAAAATTGCACAGAATTTCATCCTGTTAAATATAAATAGACAACAATTAGTCTGAAGTACACAAGTTCATTAATTTCTGAGAAGACAGACTGTAATTTACAATTCAGGAATCTGAAAAATGTTCTGGCTCCCATTTAAATATAGCTTATAAATCACAGTTAATAAAAGTTACCAGGGAAACTAAGTTTGTTTGCATATGTTCAGTGTTTTTAACTAGGGAGTTATTTGACCCACTTAAAAAATCACAATCTTTTAAAATAACCCTCGCTGTTACTCACTCACAGTGTGTACACCTTACCCTGATTTCTACATACCTTCATTTGTGGACATACTCCTAATGCTTCCAAAGCTTCTGCTTGTTTCCTGAGTACAAACTGAAAGCCTTCACAAACATACCATTCCCATCCTTCATCTACGAAACAAAACACCAAGACTGTTTTTTAACATCATATGCTAAAATTATGTTGATATTCTGTCAATAATATTATGTTACATAATATTTAACAAAAATATTTTTTGCAGTAATATTCTGTTGTCTTAGTACCAGGCCTAAGATGTAGCTCTGTATTTAATAATTGCAGGCCCTGAACCAGCTCCAGTATGCTAAGCCCTCCAGTAACTTTAATTTCTTTGTAGTCTTAAAGAGGAATAAAACTACTGAACAAAAGGTATTCTGCACACATCTTCCAAGAATAATGTATTTCATTATAATTACTGATATGGCACTTGTAATCCAGTGGAGTAAAATGAAGAGTTTTAAAATCACTAAAAATAATAAAAAAAAGTACTAGCATTTCTGTCCCATCCCCAGTACAAAAAACTGAAACACATTAAAGTGGTGAGGCAGGAGAGAAAAAAAAAAAAAGAAAACACAGTATTACCATGTTCTTTATCATTCTCTCCCACAGAATCATACAACCTAAATTAGAGAGACCTCCTCAGACACCCAGAGCTTCTAGTAAAGCCAGCACAGTGTGAATTCCATACAGAACAGGCCTGCTCATTACCACCTCTAACTGGTGTACATGCTCTTCACCTTTAGCTCTCCATAAACACAGCTTCCCTCTAGAGCTTTTTTGGTCTCAAATTTTTTCTGCATTTCTCAACTTCCTTTTGATTTCCTCCATACCTATACGTCCTTATGTTGCCCTCCAATTTACAGTAGTAAATACGTAAGATATCCTCCTTCTTTACCATGCATTTAAAATGACAGATTTAGCAACTGCCCTTGAACCTCACCATCTTAAAACCTCTTTGCCCCAAGTTTCTGTTATGCTTTAATGATGTTGGCTTTTTCTGTTTGCTGCAGATCTCACTCCTACACATGCAGAAAAAATAATCTGTAAGAGTATAATGTTAACAGCAGTCACATAAGGGACTGCACAAGCTATGGATTTCTCTCGTAGGAAGTTTGAGGGGTACCTAATGATCTCTCTCACAGCAGTAAAAAAGAAGAAATGGTTTAAGGCTCAGACTTTAAACGCAAGACAGGATAAAGACAGGTGGAGCTGCTAAAGTTGTTGCCCTTTCCACTCCTCCCTTCACCTCCCCACAACAGCCCTTTCCAAAGGAGTGCAGTAATCTCCTGTCATCACATCCCAGGGAGCATGTGTCCGCCTATCACAGACAACAAGGTATCCTCATGCTTTGTTTCACGTTGTATTTTTGCTTTTTCAAGGGAAGTGACCACAACACTAAAGCATCTATCCAACCATCCCAGTTTACATAGTTTTAGCAGCAGCTCTACCATAACATCCTTGCAGCCACATTATCCTATGTAAAGGCTACTATTCTTCTGAATCATGACATAAAAAGCCTGGAAGGAACTCTGGGTGAAAGATGTGACATTTAACTACATCACTTTAGCTACTCTAACTGTATGAAGTCTCACATGTAGGTTTGTGTGTAGGTTACAGGGTCAAGTAGCTGTAACAAGCCAGACTTAAGACTCTAAACGCAAGACCACTGTTATACCTCACCTACAAACATAGACAACTTTTCTGTTTAGAGTCACTGCGAAGAGGAAATCAAGGGATCCCCACAGTGAAATGAATGCCACCCGTCTCAGCAGAGAGCCTGCTGATGAGAGTACAGAGAGCACATATCAAACTGACAAAAAGTAACATGCAGTTGTGTTCAATGGAAAAAACACCCAGAGGCCATTTGCTGCTCAGGAAGTCACTACCCATTGGATTGCTGAGGGTGCTGCCAGGTTGTACTGTGTTCCTGTTCTTACAGTCTGTCCCATCTACTTTTGGCTGAGACATAATTTACTATCTGAACCTTTGATCTGATCCACTACAGCTGTTCTTATGCAAAAATGGGAGAAAAGCATATACATACCACTTTTTTCTTGCTTTCTTAAGCCTTTGGAGATCGTCTGGATTCTTGTGTTCAAAGTAATGGCACTATTTACAATTTCTCTAGTTCTCTGCAAAACAGTAAAGTATCTCATCAAGGAAAAGGGCAGGCCTAACTTGCACAGACCACCCCATCATAAAACAAGGAATTTGTTTCAATCTCAGAATCATAAAACAGAGTAACTCACAAAAATGTTCTCAACCTTCTATTCAGGTGAAGCAAAAATAGAGAACTAGCATCCTGTCCAGACAGGTAATGTCCATCAGTTTGTCTCCATGGGCACTGCTATGAAGTGCAGCACTACTCCCCAAGCTGGAGCAGCTCTTTGCTATTAAACTAACTATTGAAGGCTAGTGCATTTTAAAGTTTGTGAGTTTTATGAAATTGGTGCTAAATGTTCTGTTTTGAAACAGCAGTAGTTTTAAACAGCATTAGGTAAAGCACAAAAATGGGGGATTTGCAATACTGTCTTCAGTCTCTAATGCCAAAGAGAAAAAATGAAACGCTTTCCTTAAAAATAAGACACAAAGAGAAATGTCCTTCCCAAACACAGTAGAGCTTGACTTTTTACCTCTGTAACATTGTGGCAAGTTCTGCAATAAAATCTGCCTCCATCAGTAAGACCCCAGTTTACTTCTGAGCACTGTACACAGCGCTCGTGATAATCTTCCTAAAATAAAAATAATTTAAAAAAAGTTTCAGACATATTTGAATAGAGCAAACAACACTACCCCTGAGCTACCGCACATCTTTGGGGATTATTTACTGAACAGAGTATTTTGCCGTTTATGTTAGCTATAATTAGATAACCAACAATCAGACCATTCACCATCAGCTACAGATAAGAGAACAAGTAAGTTTTCACCTCCTAAGCACTGAATTTTGCATATGCGAGCAGAAAGGAAACAACAACCTATGCCTGGGGAAGGCAGCGTGAGAATAAAAGGCAGAAAAAAAAAGGAAGAGGATGGAAAGGGAGAGGTGGGAAATGGAAGCAGAGTGTTTCTGGCACGGGAAGATAACGCAAAAAGCCTGGCCAGCCCACGAGCAGCAGGAGGTTACGGGGAAGCCAGGAGGGAGACACTGCCTAGGGCTGCCCAGGCGCGCGGGGCCTGGAGGCGGCAGCTGATCTCGGGACCGCGTTCGAGCACGGAGCGCGGCGGCCGCGCGGGCTGCGGCGCCGAGGGCCGCCCAACCGGGCCGCTCAACCGGG
>JAWLRI010000763.1:603444-621261 GCA_034781795.1 Crypturellus tataupa | reverse complement strand
GCCTCACCCCTGCTTCTGCTGTGGCTGTGCTGCAGCCTTAGGCTCCTTCTGCCAGCCCTGCTGTCCTCTCAGCTGCCCTGCCTATCCCCGGGCTGCTGCTGTAGCCCGGCCTCACAGCACTCTGGTAGTGGCAAGTGCAGGTGAGCGCAAAGATGGGAAGGGGCGTGTGGTTTCTGCCAGGCCCCCAGGCAGTGGCCTAATGAGGGACATAACCCAGGGCGAGCCCAGCATCTGCCTGGATGTTGGTGGAGCAGGTGAGCGGGCAGGTTGTTGGGTGACAGGCAGGTGCCCGGCGGTTTGACAGGAGGGTGCAGCGTGAAGGGGTGTGTGGAAATGGCAGGGCAGCCCACGCATGGGTCAGGCCTGAGGCCCTTGTGTGTAAACAATGGTTCCCTGGTAGGGAAAAATGAGGAAACGCCGTTTTTTGTGGGAAAAGTGAGGAAATTCAGGTCTTGGCCTTTTGCAGTCACATATACACTGCATCAAGTGCTGCTCAGTGTTTGTTGACCTCTTCCTTATTCCCTCTCTAGTATAGACATCAAGACAGCCTTTCCACAGGAGATGGAGCAGCCTGGGAGATGCAGAATAACCTTACTTTGGAGCCCAGAACATTTATGTAGTGATAGGTAAAAACTCTCTTCAGATGTCACGGTTCTCTTTTAAGAGCTGCCCTGCCTCCGTTAACACCAGGGATGCAAAGGGTAAGAGCTGTCAGTCAGTTACCCAGGCATTAATTCTGGTGGCCGTGAGCTCCTGCCACAAAAACAGCTGAGCTGCAGCAGCCAAGAGGCGCTCTGCCTAACCTAAGGCCTGTGTGCGTCTCGGCTGTCAAAAAAATAAAGGACTGAGAGGCAAACTCTCATTTGTGACCGTCTCCTGATGCTTATGTCCTTATTTCTTAGCTTTTGTAGTGCTTTTCTTGTGCTCCTCATCTAGCATTCTCCATACCAAAGCAGAGCATGAAAGCTCTCTACCATCTGGGCTGCGGAACAAATTTCATTCTTCCACCTCACTGAGTCTCCATTTTCCTTCAAATCTCAAAGCTGAAAATGGGTTTATTTCTTTGCATATTTCTTTCTTCTATTATTTGTTTCTACAGTTGCATTACTGAACTCTGCCTGCATAGACGGTATAGGAGCTATTTCTGCATTCCTGACGCACCTAAATTCTTGTTAAACTCAGTGGATGTTTTTGAGTGTGCAAGGAATACAAGATGAGGCTAAATAATTGTATTCTACATTTGCACTTCTAAAATGTGCAAAAGTGGTATTGCTTATAATTAAAATTTAAAAGCAGCCAAGCAGCAAATACAGCATAGATAATTATAGGATATCTCTATCAGATACCAGCTATAAATGTCTTTCTCTGTGAAAACCTGATAAATAGTTGATCATATGGGGTTTTGTAAAGTGGTGTTTTTCTCTACACAGATGGCTAATTCAAAAAAAAAAATCAAATTAGCCATTTCATACCATGGCTACTGTTGAGTTTTAATGGATAGCACTTTTTTTTATGAATTTATTGATCTTTAGATTGGTAGGTAAGACTCCTTGTGCAGACTGAGATTTTGTTCTCCAGCCTTGTCTTGTCAAAAAAGCCAGTGCAGCTGGCATTTCTGCAGAAGACCAGAAGGCAAAGCCTCATTCGTGCCTTACAAGACTATGTAAGACCTACTTAGAGTGGTCTAGAGCTTTTCTGATGACACTGAATTTCGATGTTATGCATTGATCTTTAGATTAAAGTTTGTCCTCATGAACCATTTCCACACCATCATTTTTTTAAAAAAAGATAAAATTCTTCATACTCATAAAGTCTTTATGTGGGGGGACAGAACTCACAGGAAGGAGCTGCTCATCACTATCTATTCCCATTCCCTGCTTCAAGGCTGTGTGGAGGAAACCACCTTGGATTGAAATGCCTCAGTTGACTAGATATGAATATCTTGGTGCTTTTGCAAAATCGGGGCATCTAAAATACAGAAATTATTTGGAGAGATGGAAAAAAATACAATATTTAGACAGTTGCGTAGCTTACATATTTCTAATGACAAAAAAAGAGGACATGGAGATGGGGAGGAGAAATGAAACCCCAACAGACCCGTGAATGTGGAGAATAGAGCTGTCTCCAAGCCACAGTGAGGCCAACTGCTGGAGATGCCTGCGAGGGACTGGAGTCCATTCCATCCCTGATGTCATGGGAATTGTTTGCACCCCAGAGCTCTTCCTCTCCGCAACCGAAATCCTTCCAACCGGTTCTGCTGAGTTCATTACTACTCAACAAACCCAGAGCTGAGTCCATCTGCCACCACTTGCAGTCCTCTGTGCATTGACTCCAACCTCAAAGTCTACCGCAGCTCTCCAAAGTCTCCTCCTCCAAAGTCTACCCCAGCATTCATTACCTGGTCAACTGTTCCTCTTAATTTCGCCTTCCCACTGGCAGCTACTGCTAGTCTCAGATCGACCGCCTGCCCCAATTCTTGTTTACGACGAAAAAATCTCACTTGTTGCTCTGGCAGCTTGTAAAAATCCACAAAGAAGCCACATGTGCTAAACTCCATGTGGGCAAAAACACGAGGTGAGGAAAAGAGGACACACGCAGGAAGCCTGTCTACAGGGTAGCCTCATCCAATTACTTTTGGGTTGCTCTGCTCTTCTGGGTGCAAACAGACTAACAGAAGTGCTGAGATTTCTCATTTCAAGCCTGATTGAGGACAGACGTTTGCTTCAAATAAATGTTAGCTGAGAAGAATATTTGGTGCATATGCCACCATTTCTGCTGGGCCCACATGGAAAATCTCAGCGGAAAATTACAAATACTCTCTCATCCAGCCTTTCTCTCGGATAATGCAGAGTGGCTGTAATTGTTTCTGGGGTGCTTGGTTTGTTTTGGAGCAGGGCTGCAAGACAGCTCTCGGGGAGTAGGGATCGGCGTGAAAACGAGATGGGAATCTTGTTGGGCTGCTTGGCACATATAAAATTTTAACTAGATAAATCTGGTATGAAGGATTTTGCTGGAACTATTGAATAATATTTGTAAATGTTCTGAAAGTTGCTTTTTCCCTGCTCTAATAGCAACCGTAGTGGCTCAAGATTAATTTTAGCATAAAAAGAGGAGTAATTGCAGTACTTAGATAAAAAACCCTGAGGCAAATCAGTGGAGATACTTTGAAAAGGACAGCCTTCCCCGCGCAGGTATAATTATCTGTTTAATAGCATTAACCAGTCCAATTAAGGAGGAATGGCGGAAGGGCCCCCTGTTAATTCTTTAACCGTTCTCTGAGGAAGAGTTTTCGGCAGCTGAGCTGAGGAGTTAGTTTTATCTAAGGTGACTTCCTGAGACTTTAAACACTTTGAGGACTGTTCATCTAGTCCTCCCTGTCACAGACTGTCACTATTTTACCAGCTAAACATGAGGGGGGTTGGCTGCAGGAACGTGCTGTGCCATAGAAACATCCGCGCACGCACCCGTGTGTCGAAGCGTGCGGCAGCACAACCTCGCCTGTGTAAACAGGGATTTCATCAGGGGATGGAGGCAACAGGGTTGGAGAGGGTTTTAATCCCTCCCTGCGTCCTTATCTCTCATTTCCTGGCTGTTGCATTGGCATTGCTTCTGGCACTGGCCTCAGATCTCGGGCAGTTAAAAAACATCTTTTTTTCTTTTGTTTTTTAACCTAGAAGTTAGAAGTGAGACAGGAGAGAAGGCTAAAGGCTTCTTTATGGACCTGTGCGAAGGTAATTGTAAATGCCCTATGGAAAGAGCAGCATCGAGCTCTTCAGGGTCCTAGCACAGAGCCAAGATTCCTTCTCTGCCGGCAGTTTTGTTGGTCTGTGTAAGTGGAACAGCTCTCACTAGTTGGAATTGCAAAATACAGATTAGCTCCCAGGCAGCTCATTAGAAGGAACGTGCTGTAAATCTGTTATATAATACATAGAGGTAGGTGCTCAGAGGTCCTCCATCATACTCGCCTTGCATTTATCCCTGTATCTACTTGGAGATATATAAAAATACATATATGTGCATAGAGGAATACACAGTATTTCATAAAAGCCTTCCAAAGCAAAGCAGTGCACCAGCTGCACTTGTTTCTGCAGGGCAAACTCCAACTAAAAGCAACTGATGTCAGTCCTCAGCGAGCAGGACACTGCGGCAGAGCTGTCACCCAATGCCACCTAGAGCACGAAGCCACCAGCACCCACACAGCCCCTTGCAAAAAGCAAAAGCCTAACCCCTTAAAACCAGTAAATAAAAATGACATCAACAGAGGATAAATTTCTGTTGATGCTTTTGTTGATTAAGAGTTAGATTTCAGAAATGCATGTTTATTCTGCAAAATTTAAAATGGACAAGGAGTTCATTTTGTGCTTAGAAATGGCTTCTAGTGAGAACATAGTGGCGGACAGAATGTCAGAGAGGCTGAACACTCACTACAGTGAAATCCTTGATCTGCCATACGTGAAAGATATTAATGTATAGCCCGAGAGGTGATGACTGCAACAGCAGGAGAGAAATGAATACTTAGCAGGAGCAAAGAGAGGGTATGTTGAGTTTATTGAAAGTCAAGACCTTATAATAGTTTTACAGAGCTTTATTCAAGTAAATAACGTAATCCAAAGAGATGTTCTCCGTGCTCTGTACCACAATTAATCTTCCTTTTCTTTCAATTAATTGCAGACATGAACCTTATTATTGCCATTAACTGTCCCTAGTGCTTTTCCAGCCCCATAGCAGCATGCGGAGACATCTATTTCATTGGGCAGTCTTTTAAATATTATTTAAAGTATTAATAGCTCCATAACTCAAACACAGTATCCTCTGAAGCTCAATTTCTAAGAGAAAAGCATGAGAGAGACTCACAAACTGTTACCTATCTGCTAAGACTGGTATTTTCAAACCCTTTTAGTCATTCGGGCCTCACGTCATGAGAGTCATGCCAATATGATCAACACGTGAAGATATTACTTTCTGCTTCATGTGTTTATATTATGTTTTAATAGAAAAATCTTCTTTCATGTTAAAAAAAAATCAATTTATTTTCATGAGACAAATAAGATAACTGAAGGGGCCAGAAGACTGTTAAAAGCAAGCGAACAACATTAGATAAAATACAGGAGCTTGCATTCCAGCCACAAATACTAAAGAATGGTAAATTGTCATTTTCTGTTATAAACAGAGATGTAAATAGAGCAGAGGTTTTTCATTCTCTTCCCAGCATCCTATTAACATACCCAAGTATTTGGATGGGAAGGAGGCAAGGGAGCCTTTTTTATGCATTTTTGTACACTACAGTAAAATGAGACATGCATTTCATAAGCAGTTTGCTCTAGAACTTGCAAATTACTGGATTTTTATTATTGAGACTAATTAACTAAAGAGTTAACTCTCTGGCCTGCTTAGGTGTAGTGATCTTGAACGTAATTACTAGATTTTTAAATGAAAATCAGTTTAGGCCGATGAGAATTCAGACATCCATACACAGCGTAGACAACTCTTGATATTTCAGTTTTTAATAACTATAATGACTCTTTCTAAAATGTCCTGCTTTATGTACAGGGGCTACCAAAGAATTCCGCAGGTGGGTAGGTAGTGAAGAAGCCCAGGTGCAGCATCTTGTCCAAATTCCAACTTCCATAACAAAATTCTGCTTAAATCTCCCCTGCAGCTTTTACAAAATACAGCTCTTTTCTCAAGCAGTCCTGGAGCACTGGGCAGCATTCCTGCAAAGCTGTCAAACCCTGGCAAATATCTCCTCCCATTGAAGTCGCAAGGGACATTAGGTACACGGAAAACAATCACCCAAACTTGAACTTGGGCCCAACACCAAGGTAAACATTCCTGCACTTGCAGCAGGATTACGGGATCTTCGCCAGAGACAAGTGTCAGGCCATGGCTGAAAAGCACAAATGGGATTAGCCCAGTGTGTGGTACAAATACAAAGTGAGAAACTCAGCACCTCGCAACTTGGTTATTTAGCGATACTGATGATATTTACTGTTTATGAGAAAGCTCCTGTAACTTTAGGAAAGACTTGCTTCTCAAAAACTTCTCTAAATACAGAAAACCTGTCTTATTTTGGTCATATTGGAAGTATTTGAGTTTCAGTAGTTCGATATACCAAAGAACTCTCAAAGTATTCAAGCCAGATCCATAGTGTCAGTGAAATTAGTCTATATTATGCTAAATAAACAGTTATAACAGTTTTCTTCTGAACTGGGATTAATTTCTTTAAAACATTTTAACTCACTTCTAGGTGAATTTATACCCCGAGTCAGTCATTTGTAAATGAAAATCCTTCAAAACGAACGCTAGAAGTTCTAGAATCCCCAATAAAAGGGAGTACTCTCTAAAGCGATCCCACACACTGAATCCTTTTGCAATTTTTACTCTTGCTGGTTTTGTTACTGTTGAAGTAACATTTCTTTTTTCTCAGACTGAGGCAACTGTCAAGTTGCTCTTTTGACTGGACCCATTTCTCATCTCCACATAGTTTCTCACCCGCCGCCATCTCAGGATAACCAGCACAGTAACCCCAAAGATGATAATCAGTGTCACCACTGTCACCACAACCGTGATGCCAGAAATCATACGTCTCACAGAAAACTGGGGTGGCATTTCATCGATATAGTAAATTTGTATGTTTTCAATATCCAGCGCCTTTCCATTAATGGAGACATTTAATTTATTGTTAGCGTGAAATATGGAGTCATTTTTTATATCCTTCTCAAAGTAATAAGCTACATCAGCTATATCTACATCACTGTCAGATTTCTCCGAGTCATCCTGATTTAAGCGGATTTGGATGAACGGGGCATCATACTTGACACCCGCGATGTACTCAGGGGACAGTTTGTATCGGTTCTGAAGCAGCCGCTCCAGGGCACGTGCCACTTCGCCGTCTTCGAAGGCGCGGGCTGTCCTGTGTTTCAGCTCCACGTAGATGCAGCTCGTCCTGGTCAGTTCACCGCAGCTTAGGCTTCGGTCCCCCTTTTCGGTCCTTCTCACCCCGGCGGAGTTGACACACCAGCACGTGCCGCTTGGGTCGCACTGCCTGGCTTTGAAGCCACCGCTGTCCTCGCAGTCGGGGTTGTAAAGGCCCTTGTTGCCTACCAGAGGGGTGCTAGGGCCGTGGAAGCGCTTGCCCTTGCGCGGGGTCATCTCTGCCTTCATGAGGAAGCATTTGGAAGTGAGCGTGGAGCAGTCCACCCTGCGATCGGAACCTAGCAGCGTGCAGGAGCAGCTCCCAGACTCGTCCTCCTCGCACAGCGTCCACCTGTTCGTCGCGCAGCTGCAGCTCTCCTTCCCCCACGAAGCTGCCACCAAAGCCAGAATCAGCCAGACTTCCAGCTGCGATTCCATATCATGGGCACGGAGTGCAGACGTCAGAAGGGAGAGCAAGCACCAGCTGAAGCTTAAACCTACGGTCTGATGGTTTTTATGTGCTGCTGCGCTGCTCCCTTTTCAAATTCAAATCAAACCTGACAGACAGGTTCTCCCTCCTAAACACTTGGCCCCTCATCATATACAAATCCCAAAGAAGTTGTGCCTTCATCAACTGCATTTCAGGGAGCGGCACTGATTCCCCAGATGCCTGCCTCCCTCCTACTCCATGAGGAAACAGCAAGGAAGCCCAGCCTGAAGTCTGGTTCCTACCTTGGACTTCCCTATGGATTACAGCACAAATCCTCCCCTATGAATTGTCCTTCTTTAGGCTTGCACACAGGGGTGTGTATAAGGAGGGTACTTTGGCACATAGGGGATCGGAGGACAGATCACGAGAGGAATCACAGAATCACTGAGGTTGGAAGGGACCTCTAGAGATCATCTGGTGCAAGCTCTCCTGCACACGCAGGGTCACCTAGAGCACGTGGCACAGGACTGTGTCCAAGCGGGTTTTGAACATCTCCACAACCTCTCTGGGCAGCCTGTTCCAGTGCTCTGTCACCCTCACTGCAAAGAAATTTTTCCCTAAGTTCCTGTGGAACTTTTGGTGCTTCAGCTTGTGGCCGTTCCCTCTAGTCCTAGCTTCTCCTAGAAGCCTCTCTGTCCTTCCAGTCCTGGCATCAGGACACGGTGAGGCCGAGTGGGATGAACACTCTCTACTGCCCGTGTGCGGTGGCTCTTCTTGTGCCCGCTGAGGGACAGGCACCCACTGCTCAGTTACTCGTCTGCGGTACCTGCATGCACGCGAGGAAGGAGTCTGCCCAACATGCACGGGCTGAGCTCACTGAGCTCCTCGAGCAGCTCTAGCAGGATGGATGAGCAATATCTGAGGAGGCTGCTCCAGAGGGTGACTAAGGTCGGTCCCATTTCCCTTGCCTGAATCCTGCTCCTTCGCTGATGCGTTCGCACTCCTCCAGCTCCTATCATCCTCGTATCTTCACCACACACTTCCCACAGGTGCCACTCCACGCTCTGCACTCTTATTCATTATGGACTATCTTCTGGCGATCTTCATACGTACATATTTATAATATAAGACCTGTTTTTTAGCATACGCTCTTACCAAATGCCGCAGCCGCTGCCAGTTTTGGTCCCAGGTGGAGTGACTGTTCCTCACTTTGCTGACTCCTCTCCTACTTGAGAGAGCCCAGGAACGCATAGCTCATCCTTCAGCATGGAAAGCCTCTGCATTTCCTTTGACACATATTAATCCCAAGACAATATTATGAGTAGCAGTTTTCATGCTTGTATTACCCCTGTGGAACTGCCCATGGTTTCTGAAGCAGTCCTTCAATCTGAATGCTGTGCAATGCCTTTCTCAGGACATCCTGGTAGCTTCCAAGTGTCCTTGTGACCTACACACCATGAATCAGATATTTCCATGCTCTGGTAGCAAAGGAAAGATTTTTCAATTTGCACTAAGCAAGAACATCCATTTCACCAAACACAGACACTTTGCAAATCATTATTTTGGGAGCAATATTGACCACAGAGTGCTCCAAATGCCATCCTCCATCCACACAAACTCCTCCTTGCACTCAGTTCCTTCTGTCTCACTGGCTTCCTTCCAAGGGTCTGCCCTGATTTAAATCACCTACTTATAAATTATGACTTACACCTATGCAAATAGTAGGGAGTTAAACTGCCTGTCAATGAGCACTTACAACATACCGTATATGTTAAATCGAACCTTTGGATGTAAATACCCTCTACCACTAGAGAAGGGCGTAATCTGGAGTGCAGCTTTGCAGCTGGATCTATTTCTATTTGTGAACAAGCCACAGAAATACCCCTGTGTGGGGCTGTGAAGATGAGCCGAGTTCCTTAGTTTTCTTCCTGGCTCCTTTCAGGACCTGCAGCACATCACTGTACACGTGCACTGTATCAGTTCAGCTACATATAGTCCTAAGTAACCTATCATAGAAAATAACTGACATCTGCAGCTACGATCTTTAAAAATATTGTCAGTAGTTTCAAATTCCATGCTCCTCAATAGTAGTTTAGTCTTAGAACTTAGACATAAGTAATGTCTTAGAAAATAGATATGGGAGAACGAAGTCACTTATTACCTCTTTTTAATACAAACAAGACTTTAATTGCACATTCATCCTTCACAGTCAAACTCTTATCAACTACACGCTCATACCTTGCCTTTATTTCATATCATGGACTTCATGGGTAGAGAGGGTTGATTTTATTTTTCTTCTCTCCAACAGGTTTTACTGAGGAACCGATCCTCAATGCCTGTAAGCTGTTATAGCCCCCAACCGACTTGAATGGAGCCAGGGCACTTCGTAGACATCTGAGAGCTGAGCTGCCTTGCACCCAGAAAGCACCGTAAGGAATGGAATGGGAGTTTTTTTTTAATAGTATTTAGCCTATGTAGCGTTTACAGAGATTCAAACTTGACCTCAGCCTCATATCATCAGTAGAAATTCCACATTTTACAGACAGCTATAGAAAAAAATGGGTTATCAAAAAGTAATACATGAAAGAAACCCCACAGTTAATGAAAAAGATGGTCTGTTTTCCCTGTTGTTGGATGAATCTCACTGCTGTTACCATTAATTATAAACTGCATTCACTTGATACCACCACCAAGCAAGAAATGCAAAACAGTTGCAAGAGAAGCAGAAAGACGGAATACTTTTAAATTATTAAAATTAAGTTATTAATATTATTCTGTTTCAGAGCTGCAAACTTGCCAGAATAAAAGTGTACTTTTACAACTACTTTTTTGCACTTGTAGATGTTACCTCTGTAAATAATGAGGAGAACATACTTACAGAAGAAGAAAAAAAGTCGCTTAATCCTGGAAGGCACTAAAAAAAAATGAAGTATTATTTCCTTTAATCCATATTAAATTTTAATGGCATTACAAGAGTTAATTATTCAGAACAGCAGGCTGCTAAAGGAATCTCGTAGCAAGAGTGGGGCGCGTTATTTCTTTGCTGATCTCTGCTTCCATGGAAACAATTTCTCTGCATAATTCTGACTCTCATAAAAATAGGGCACTAGGTCTATGTAAAACAGCAAGACGCTTCCAATTAAACAACTGGAGTGCTTTTATCTAGGCCATTAAATACTCTGTTCGATATCAAATACGAGTGCTCTGTTCCCTGGGATGCTACGAGCCAGCTCCTTCCAGGGTGCTGGATGAGGGGGTAGATGAGGGCTCCGTGGGTGCCTTTTGGGGCGCTGCGGGTGCCCTTGCCTGGGGCTTGGGGTGCCCCTAAGTCACAAACAGCCTCTTGCTTCCCTCCTACCCAGCATCTCCTGCAGGGACCAGATTTTCTGTCAGCACAGCAGGAATAAGGCTAATCCGGCTTCTGCCGCTGGCAGGAAAAGATCCAGAAATGCCATACTTGAATCAAAGGAGGGGAATGGATACGGTTGTTTGGAAGTTAATTTGATGACTGCTTTCAGACTTCGCTGGAATTAGACATGAGAACGCACACATATTCCTTACGGCCTGTAAAACTGTGTGGAAAATCGATCTAACATTCCAGCAGCCCTGGGAAGCCCGGGAGCATCACTGGGCAACTTCCTAAAGGAGACCAAAGCAGAGGGTTTGCCAAAACCACCACCACCAAAGAGATCTACAGCAGGGCATGCACCTTGCCCAGAAAAATTACTCGCTAGCTAGACGTTTATAGGCACTGGTTAGCACGGTTTTAGGGCTTAGTTCAAAACCACGTCATATTTTCTATATTCCCTTTTACTTTTCATTATCAGCTATAACAAAGCCCCCTCTAGTGGTATTCAGTTGAATGACATTCTTAGTACTATGAAGTTGGAATAATGAAATACCAGCACTCAGCTTCAAGAGGCAAGGAACTATCAGAAATACGCGACACACCTCTCGAACAAACTGTCTTCATTAAAAGTTTCTTGGATACCACCAATACTGAAAACTAAAGTGGGCAAAATAAGAAGAGCTGCTTTGTAAGAGTGGCAACAGTGTTTTTTGCAACAAAATCATCCTAGGAAAGATTAAAAATAAAGACATAAGCTCAAGGCAGAAATCCCTGTGGATTATATGCTTATACGCTACTTTTGGCAATATCCTTTATCTTATGCAATTTCTTTTCAATTGCTGACTTAGTTTTAGTTATATCCTGCCACTTGCTACTCACCTTTCCTGAGGATCTTGGCTAAGCATAACGGGTCTTACATAAAGAAATAGAGTATTACTCTCTAATAACACTATTAAAATGGAGGTAGCATAAGAGGAATGCCTGGTTGAAAGGGAACATCTCAATGAAAAGATTTAATGCCTAATGCATGTTTAGTAGCAGAATTGGCAGGATTAGTAAAACAGACTTATCTTCTTTAAAGCATGCTCCTTTCCAACCCTTCAAGGATACCGACAAAATAAACTAGGAGAACCAGGCTAGTCATTTTCTTGCCATGGTTTCTGCCAACACTGACTGCAACACAACTGTCTGCATGATAATTGTCCTATTTCTTCTTGATTCACATAAAGTATCCTATGATCATACTGGATTATGGTAGCAGTTAGATTCCTCTCACCCCCAAGCAGTAATAAAACCTACCTCTGCCTTTCTTACCTAAAATGACTCTGTTAAATCCAATTACTACAACCATATTCTTTTAACTCACTTTAATTATTAAATGGAAGCAGCCAGCACATTGTTACCACTACTTTGGTGATACTGACATCCATTCATAAATGTATAGAAATATAACATATCTGGACAAAAAAAAAAGAAAAAAAACATGTTATCTACTTCATATTGCTGTTACATTTGAGGTTCAAGTTTCTTTTTCTACAAAATGGAACTAATTACAACTTTTAGTACATACATTTATACTAGGTGATTTTTTTTTCCTATAATCTATGCAAAACCACAACAGAATAATTTATAGTGCAGAACACCCCGAAACGATCTAGGGAAGGGATGCTTTGTCAGCAAGAGCTGGTCTAAACCAGAAACACGGAGAGCCATGCGAGATAATTTTAAGTCAGACATCCCAGAGATGACATTTTAGAACATATGGAGAGCAACCCGACATGCCTTATACACACACTGATGCACCGAGTTTGCAGTTACACACAGCAGCGGAATCCGAAGCTCTGTGCCAGCAGATACGGACACAGAACATTGCCCGGGATTAAGTCCATAGCTCTTGAATCTGCATGGGGAGAATCATCATGTGAGAAGCACCCCCACTTCCATCTGATCAGGTTCTGCACCTTCTTAGGAATCAGAAGGGACTAACACATCATGAAAGCATGATTAAAAACAAGTAATTTTAACTTCCTGCAAGTTCTCTCCTTATGATGCAACTTTATAATGTTAAAGCCTTTCAAACTCTGTTTATCTCTACACAAATGAACAGATGAAGTTAAAAATGTAGACATGTAAAAATCTTAGAATTCCATTTATAGTTACATAGAATTAGATACATATACATATATTGTTTAAATTACAATCAAGTCAACTGTCACCACTCTAGGTATAAACTCAAACTCTTGCTTGAAATACTTGGCCAAAGTTAACTGAATATAGCAAGCTTCATGATGGATAAAGCAAAACATAAAATACATTTTTCTATAAAATGATATAACTCATGAGATACTTGCAAGTTGCAATCAAGAAAACCTCCATTAGGGTCAATGCTGTTTATGACTCATTTATCAGAAAACCTCTTTGTATGAAATTCTAACTGAAGAACTGATATAAAACAAAATATTCTCTTGCTACATTGCACATTGTGGAGAGAAGGTCCGAATAGAAAATCCTATCCTGCAAACTTTTTTAGACAAGTACTTCTCTGCTTGCTGCAAAATGGCACTTCGCCTGCCATATGAAATCAAGTCAAGAGCTCTCGTTTCCACAGGAAACAGTGGCAATTAGAAGCTACAAATCACAATGACGTGACAAAACAAGGCATCTCCCTGTAAAATGGAAGATTAGAAACAACCCTGCCTGTAAAAAACAGAGGTCATCATTTCCACTGGAAACAAGAACAACGCGAAATAAGGAATCATGAAAGACCACCAGCCTTTCACTCACGTATATAAAAAGATGGCCAAAGAAAATGCTTATCACTAGGGGTCAAAGAAAAACAAACAAGATGATGTATTAAAACAAAGAAGACAAGTTCAGATTAGATAGCAGGGAAGTTTAAAAAACAATGAATTACAAAATCTGCGTTTCGGTAAAGTGGTTTCTCTTTTGCGAATTGATTCAAATTTACAATCCCTAAAGCATTACAGAACACACTCATTGCTTTTGTGTACATATAGCTGGTATTTATCTAGTCTGCACCTGTAGATAAAAAAAAAAATAGGAGCAAATTCCCAAACCTACAGACTTGAGGGAGAACAAATCCTCATTTCGGATGGAAACAGTGTTCTTCACCGTTTGTCCTTCTTCTCAAATCATAAACTGCTGGTCAATCAAGACCTTAACTCTGAAACCCCCATTTTTACAGAACATTAAAGCTCCTTGTGGAGTCAGAAGACACAGGAGGAATTTTTTGAACATCTTCCATCTATAACAATACAAATACATCAGATGCTGCAACTCTTACTTTTAACAAGGATGCTGAAAGGGCTAACATAAGGGAGGAGGGGGGAATATAAAGCAATTCAGGATTTCACAGTCTCTTTTAGTCATTGTAGTTGAATCCGTCACATCGGCAGTTCATTTGAACATTCACTCTCATTTTCTTCAGCATTACTCTTGCTCTCACTTTGGTAGGTGGAAAGGAACAAGTTTTCTATTTGTGTCAGGAACTCTTCAGCAATGAAGCAGTTTGTTACCTTGCCCAAAGTCTTCCTCATACATTCCAAAAGCTAGGTAAAAGAAAAGGAAAATTAAAAAGATTTAAAAAAACTATTTCTCCTAACAAGATTCTTTGTCCTTTCAGCTAATAAATACTTGTTGATCTTTCTCTGCAGACTGTTAGTGCCTAATAACTGGCTGTGTAACACGGAATTAAAATAGTCACTTCTGCAAAGAGTGGGTGCATGTTTTCTACAGATTAAGTTTCTTAATGCAAATTACACAACAGCTAAATTCAAAAGAGTATTTTATCACCTCAGTATAACATTTAGGCTGTTTCTAAGAAAAGTCATGTTGGCAGGAGAAATTCAGATGTGGATAATTATTGCCTATGTGTTTTCTGTTTATATCGTTTGCTTTGAGCAGATTTTCTGCCTTGTTTGTGCAATTAACGTTATTTAAAACTTCATAGCAAAGACTGCACAGACTAGAAAATTAATTCTCACTTGGGCACGACAGACATGGCACAGCAACTACTTTGCTAAGAGAACAGACTCTTAAGTCTGCATCTTCTCTCAACATGCAGGCAGTTCTCCTTGAAGCTGAAAGCAGACAACATACTTAGGTGGAACGCTATGATTTCCCATTCTTTCTTCTCCAAACTGAGGTTAAAACTTTGCACCTGTCCTTAGCTGTTGTTCCCAGCCCTCTCGAGTGAGGCCATCCATATTTTCACTGTGTTGGCAAGTAAATAAACCACATCATAAGTCATTTATTGTGATTAGTCTGTATCTGCGATTCCTAAAGCTGTAACTTCTGGTGACTCCTGATATATCAAATAGACTAGTATTAAAACAAACAAACAAGCAAAAACAGAAAAAACAGAGTTTTAAAAACTAAATTTTTTTTAAAGAGACACTTACTTTCTGCAAACAAGTCAAGTCAGAATCCCGATGAAAAATTTTATCCATGGGGACACTGCTGTTGAAAATAATATGAAAGTGCTGATTAAAGCAGACATACAAGTTAATTGAAAAGATGGTAATAAATATGCAAAGCTTCTAAGCTGGTTATCTTAAAGAAAGCATATCACAAGCAGACACATACCTATGAGAGAATCTGTATTTTTCAATTATCCATCTTGTTTTTTCAAATACTAATTCCCACTGAGGTTCTTCCAACATCTGCTGTATTTCAAACTTGTAGGGCAGGCCTGTAATTAATTAAACATGATTTTTCAGTGTTTGGGTAACATCTGACCTTCCTTTTTGCTTGTAGGTACAATCCCTCCCTTCCTGGTAACTGTTCAGCGTTCATCAGTGCATAGAACAACCCGTACAATAACAGGAACTGTTGCACAGCTGTGGTCAGCACTTCATTTCCCCTGAGACAATGTAGCAAGTCTCTGGGTACACAGAGATTTGCACACGAAAAAGGAAACGGAGGGAACTCTCACATCACAAGATCTCTAGCGTCTCACTAAGTACATCAGAAAACTTGATGTTTGGATACAAAATAAATAAATAAATCAGGCTTTATACAGGAGGGGGGAGGAAAAAAAGAGGTAGAGAGTTTGGTCATATATCAATGCTGTGAATTCATCTCAGACTTATGGCAGTGGCAATGAGCAGAACACTTGATTAATGCTTCAAAAACATTCATTTCCCCACATGTATTCCTGAACTATTCAATAATAAAAAAACTGAAAAACACTGTTTTCATGAAGCATTAGTGAAATCTTAAATAAACTTATTTATTTGGGATTCATCCCATCACGCCATTTCTCAGACATACTTGATCATTCATAGCTGTATTTTCCAGGCCAGCTCATAAAATTGATCCTTTGACCTTCTGAATACTAAGTTACTCAAATTATTCTGTCATCTCCCTCCGAGCTACCATAGCGGCCAATTCTTTGCTATTACACTTCCCTCTTGTCTGTCGGAGTTTAGAAAGCAGCAAAGTTTAAGCAATAATGTGAAACAGTTTCTCAGTTATTTAATGAATTTCAAATATAAACAGCAATGACAACCCTTGTTCCAACCCCTTTATTAGGAATACTTCATAGACTGCGGGGAATCGTATTCTGTTCCTACACTTATATACTTGGGCCATGATAGCATGGGCCATTTGCAGGATGACTGTGTAAGTGAAATTCTGGTTTTACACCCAGTCTTCCTCAACAGCCTGGATACACACACACATGCACACTCCTATTTGTCAAGTGCAGGCAACATTTTTAGTCTTAATGCCCAAAAGGAAAAGAAGAATGAAAACAGTAAGGCAGAGTACTCACGGTAAGAGCCATCAGAACTGATCTCATCACTAATGACTAGGCAAGTAATCTGAGAATACGGAAGAGGATTATTTCGGTTATAAGGACTTATAATCATCCCAATGAACATGGCGCCACCTCTGGAGAAATAACTCTAAAAAACAACAAAAATGAGAAAAAAAAAATAAAAAATATCTGAATAGTATTTTGAAGAAAAAGATAGGCATGTTAGAAAACACTCAAAAGTGCTCTGTACAGCTATAAATAAATTTATGAACAAAGTGGTATTATGTCAAGGTTGTTAACATTAACCAGAGTTCTTGTCTTTGGAGTTACTATTTTTAAATGTACCGATCTGTAAATACCTGATATTTAGCTTGGGTGTCAATATCTCTTATTGAGGGGTTGGGATCAAAGGCGGGGTGGGAATGATACCATCCAATAACACTATATCCTCTGGCAGCCAGCGTTTCCGAGGCCTGAGTTTGAGATACCGGGTCCATCTCGCACTGCAATCCTGTGCTCAGACTATTGCATGGTTCTGCTGCACAAACCTGTTAAAGAAAGTCTCCAGATTCACTGAGGCTTCTTGCATTTATCCGTTAAAATTTAAGTGTATTTTATTTATTCCTACCCCAGATCTTCCTCATGAAAGAGCTGAGGACTCAAAACTTGAATATAAGCATAAGTAAAATTTCAACATTACAGTAACTAATTTCAGCTTTAATATGCATTGCTCCTTAAGAAATAATATTTACATCTATTCATATTATGTATAAGTTTTAATATATTATTTTAGAGAAAATATAAGAAGATAAACACTTACTTCAACAACTCTATCATCTTCAGAGTACCTTCCACCCAACAATCCTATTACTTCTGCCATGGACACATGAGAATGCTGAAATTACAGTAAAAAACAGTTGAAGATCAAATTGAATGATTTCTCCTTACTTAGATTTGCAGATAAGAAGATACATTTGTTTCATAATTCCATTTCAGTTATTTCTCAATGACATTTAGAAGGAAAACTTAGAAGAAAAAATACTTTTTGCTTGTTTATATATATGGGTATGTGTGTGTGCGCATGTGTGTGAGTATGCATGTATATAAATACACATATGCAAATGCACTGTACATACACGTGTGAGAGTATAAACACTCTACGTATAAAATAATATTATCTTCAGAAACTGAAGCCTGTGAAGTGCCAGAAAACAGCTGAATATTTTGGTACAACCTGTCCTATATTAAAAAATAAAAAAGGGTTTGCAAACACAAAATCTATTTCTGGACTAGAACTGCACTCTGAAGATTTTAAAATGGCAATGCATATTCGTGTAGTTACTT
>JAWLRI010000763.1:592786-603344 GCA_034781795.1 Crypturellus tataupa | reverse complement strand
AAACACAAAATCTATTTCTGGACTAGAACTGCACTCTGAAGATTTTAAAATGGCAATGCATATTCGTGTAGTTACTTGTAACTGCACTATGGCCTTGAGGGTTATACATGCTAACACTCTTTGTCAGTGCAGCTATGTGCCATCTAGAAAACCTAAACACAGCTTTTTTTTTTTTTTTTTACATTATTTGTGTTTTATTCAATAATAGATTCTAGGTCTGAATGGCAATCAACCTGTATTTCTCAGTTTCTCACACTGCATATAAAAAAATATGTATCCTAACATTTTTAAAAAAATGAAACTTAGTACTCACCAAATCCATTATCAGAAGTGCTTCTGAAGACACTTTCACCTGGAAAGGTTCCTGAAATAGTAAATAAAATAATTACTAAAAGAAAATCAACATGAGCAAATAAATGATTGTTCTTGATTATTCACTCATAGGTACATACCTGTTTTTCTTCTGTGAATAAACAGCATGGTATCAGCTGAAAGGGATCAAAGGAACTATAAAATGAAAGAAAATTTCTCTAAAGATGCAGGACAGTGAGGAAACTTTTCAAGTTTCAAATTTCCCACTGTCTCAGCATCAGAGGAAAAACGTGATCTTTTCTTTACTGGATCTTCTCATCCCACGCTAGGACGACTTCCAGCAGACACAGAACACTGCTACCCACACTCCGGAATTGCAGTAGGAAGCATTTGAAATGCCCACACGTGACTTATGACCACTCAGAATACATTAAGGCTCTGCACTGTTCTAGTCCAACCCCATGCAAGCTGTTTAATTTCCAAATAATCTACTTTTGAGCACGATGGACATGAAGTACCTTTTTATTTGTCTTGAACCTTTAGAAGATTTTGCAGGTTTAAGCTTCTCTTCCTCTCTTCTTGCTAATTCTTCAGCAGACAGGTGCTAAAAGAAAAAAACCAAAATCTTAAGTGCTCTTTCGACAGCGCTTCCAACTGATCTCAACAATCTCTTGATAAATTATCAAACAATTTTTACTGAAGTATTCGTGATACAGGAAAACAGTCGTAACAGAATCAAGCAGTAAGAAAACAAAAATGACTAGAAATCCAATCAGCAAGAAGACTGATAAAAAGTTTTTAAATTTCCCCAAGTCAATCACATTCACTATAAATCACAGCCCATATCTCACACCTTGCATAAACACAAACTTTGTAACTAAAAAAAAAGGGAAAAAGTGTTTCATTATCATTTGTGGCCACAGTTTTTCATAACACCTCTTTGGCAATTAATGTTCTCTGAGGTTTTTTGAATCCTCAAGTAGTTATTCTGCAGAGAATACCAGAAGTATTAACCGCATGTATGTATTCAGAAACTCAGTATAACACTATAAAGTCAGGAGTTTAATTTTTACACATAATTACTATTGGTATCTGTAAATATAAGTGATTTTTTCACACAGGACAAATAGGATGCTTACAGTTCTTTGCTTTGTATTTAATTTGAAATTGTAGGAATGAACATGTTCATGTGGATATTTTGTTTCCAAGTCTTCAATAAAATAAACTAGTAAAAATATTTTAAGAGCTTCATAAACTGCATTAGGAATCATCTACATTACAAACACAAAGGAATACTACAGGAATGAGGAAAAAAAAAATTCCCTTATTTCCTAATACTTACTACAGCTAAAGTAAACTAATTGAAAGAGCGTTCTCAAGACTTGAATAATCGGCCAATCCTTTTTGCACTAGATAACACCTGATTCACAAGTCCTGCAGTTTTATTCAATAACCCATATATGTATGTACCTATAAAGGCTCTTCTGTTTTAAATCTACAAATCTAAATCAAAAGTAATAGGTAACCTATGTAATTGAATTATTTTTTTTGGTATCGACAGTAGAAAGTAACCTAATTTTGCTTTCACACTGTATATATATATTTTGTATCAACAGTAGAAAGTAATCTAATTTAGCTTTCACATATCCTCTGAAAAAGAAACAGTTTTTTTTCCCTTTTCAAAAAAGAAAGATGAACTAATCTTTTTCTGGCAGATTCAGATCTATTGTAACAAAACCGAATTAAATAAAACTGAAATTTGAGCTAAGGGCACAATTGCTAAGGCCATTTTTTAAAGGTACAGCTGAAAGGAATTGGTGGGAGAATTCACTCCATTTTTCCTGACTTCTGATAGCTTGATATTTTAACCTTAATGTTGCATTAAATCATTCCCACCCCATATAAAAGGTTTATCTAACATGAAATGAAAACAATTCTTCTGTAACTGAAAACAAAGGGTCATAAAATCTATATAACAATCCAAAGAGCTTTATAGACATAAAACAGTGCAGGGCCATATGTGTTCATGTCATGAACATCTTTACAAAGTACAGTCTTTTCTTTACCAGCAGCACAAAGATGCAGCAGATGCTACATTATTTTCAAATTATTGCTTCCACAAAGAGAGGTTAAGCACTTATTATACAACCATTTTCCTAGCATATTTGATGCAACACCACCTGCTAGCAATTAGCAAGAATTAGTTCTGTAAGTACAGTTTAAAAAAATCAGAAGGGTTACCTCAAATGTCTGTCCTTCCAAATCCTTAGCATCACACCAGTTTCCCCAAGGGTCTCGCACTCGTCGTCGTCTTGTGCGCTGCAACAAGCAAACAAACGTGAGCCAAGGATGATACTCCAGAAACACTAAATTCATTTAATTTAATCTGCCACAAGAAAAATACCCAAAGGGTTACTTTCATGCGGATATTACTAACTATGATGTATTTCCAGAAAAGGAAATGTCCCTGGAGTTCTGTAGAATGAAGTAGCTCACAATCTGTCACAAAATATCATCAGTAAAATTCTTTTATTTTGTAAAATATAAATCTAGGATGATGCTCAATGGATCATCAACATCTGACAGCAACAGTGCACTAATAAATAGCTGTGAATTACAGTGCAGACGACATAGAAAGCTATAAATTAGTATGTTTACAGGCAGTATATGCTACAGTTCTTTATATGTAAAATTCTTTCTTTGCATGAAGACTGATTTAGTTTTCTTTCATTAACCAATTTATTTTGCTATGAAGTATCTTAAAAAAAAATCTACATTAAATGTTATTATAAAAATTAATCAGCCAAACCTTGGTAATTTATGTAGTAAGAAATGAGTTACTACTGTGCTTAATTGTGCGCATAAAGCTCCGAGTTACATCAAATACACTATACTTCCTGATTAAAATGCAAGCAACTATCAATGCATTGCACTATTTTCTGGCTAAATGAGGCTAATAAATTACTAAGAGGTGAGAAAGAAGGGGTTGGGGCTCCAAAAAAGAATGAAACATTTAGCTGAGCATCTGAATATAAATAAACCATGCAAGGTAACACAAACTGGGACAGATGCACCCATCATAAAGCAAAATCAGCACTTGGGCTGAATTGAATTATAAAACATTCTAAGAAAATAACAAACCAAATGACAAAGGCAATTTTTCAGATGTCCTGGCTTGAGCGCAGAAATCTGAAAAGCCCATCTCCATGGTGAATGTTTTCTTTGCTCCTGGACATACCATTGACTGCAAACGCTGGGCGAGTTGGTAGGCTTCCACTGTGTCTTTGCCTTCTTTGGACCGTGTTTTATCAGCGGGCTGTGGTCTGTTATAGACAGCCTGTTCTATGGGACACAGAGAAGATGCACATTAGTACTCCAGTAAAACATGAAGCCACCCATGTCTAGTGCAGAGCCAAGAATGACAAGGATAGACATGGAAAAATGCCATACAGAAGCCCCAAATCCCTCCACCCTCCCCAGGAAAAGGCACCTCTTGATGGTCGTACCACTGGCTGGCTACATTGTCCTCTCATTTTCTGCTTTAAAAATGCTGACGTAAAGTTACTTCTTTTTAATTTATTTCTAAAAGCCTTTATATAAGATAACATGGACAGTGCAAAATTTCTCCTTTCCAAGGCAACCGTCACTCAGTGCTGGACCGAACTCAACTCTAAAACTGAATGATAATGACACTAACCTATAGGTATATATTTTAACATATCACCTGATTTTAGCATTTGAATCTTGCAAGCAAAAGAGCAGAAATTATTTTATTGCATAAATACTTAAAATTCAGCCTGGAAAATAGGAAAAGGAAATAATAGTTTGAATTCTAACTTCTCTAAACAGAATTTCAGATACAGCAGGCATCAGGAAAACAAAAATCCAGGGCAAGTAGAACACATAACGAAGAACAGCACTTGGTATGTAGGGTCATACAAATGTAAGGAGAGGAGGGGAAGGATAAGAAGTCTTTTTTATTAAATTAGATTAGAAGCCCATAATCCTATGAAGCAGGTTACAAACTCCTCTGGATTCCCAAATGCCATAATAGACACAGTCTGCTCAGAAGGACCTTCACAGTAAAGATTAATGGGAATTCTCCTGTGTGAGCAGCACACTCGAACATTACAAGTCTTTCACCATTAGTATGAAAATTGACTAGAGCCATATAAGTTGGGAACATGACTGCACTAAATATAATGTAGCAAACAGAGATACTCATCTGAAGAACTTAAATGAAACCACAATTACTATTTAAGTGACCAGGAATAAAAGAACAGAGAAGTTATGAGATTATCCAAACAGCGACTTCGTGCTGATTGAGTGCAGTAATTCATGCTACACTGAGAAGTGAACTTAAACTTAGACTTTCTTAAAGGACAGCTAGTGATCCTCATGTTTACCCTCCATTAAATTTATTAACAGAAAAGCTGACAATCAATAACAGATGTTCTCAGCACGTACTTGTCAGAATTTAAAGTTCTGAATTGATTACAATTAAAATATTGTTTTTACCACAGCCGAAGTTAATTGCTCCTATTAATTCCAAGTATGTGTGTATCCGTCCAATGCAGTTAACGTCACCACAGTTCTTAAGGCCTGGACGTACTGAAGTCTTATTCAGATATTTGGGTTTGCATTTCTCCCTAAAACAAAGCACAGCACATGTTCAAATAGTAACACACACCACGGGAAATTGTGCAACTTAAGCTAAGGTAAAGATGAGCCACTCAAGGGCTTTTTTTCCTCCCAATGCACACAGTATGCACAGCCGGTACAAAGTAATCACAGCAAAAATCTAACTTTCACAAAATACATACAATTTATAACTGGGTTCTGCAGAGTGTTGCAGATATTTCCAGCGCATTAAAATGAATTCCTGAAAACGACCAGCAGCAGGAAGCACAGTACTATGGCTCTGCTAAACTCAGATAAGAATTAAATTAATCTAAATAGCTTATTCTACCAGGGATGCCTATGGTTACATAAATGAGCCTTTTTCCTCATTTTCTATGCATTTATTACATGCCTTCACCTGATATTCACTTGTTTCAGTTCACATTTCTTCTCTGATATGGGACTTTAAGAGTTTCTATGCAACTAGTATAAGCTCTACAAGACAACTCAATTAGTTGAATGCAGTAATTCTTCTCACACTCACACCCCAAAACCACCTAGTAAGAACACAAACCTGTAAAGGAACAAACTGTACAAATATTTAGGCTGTGACCACATCTTATTAAGGTTCCTTAAACTGATTCCTAGTAAGTGGTATATAAAATATTAAAATCTACAAGCACTGTCCCAAATAAAAAATTAATTTCAAGTATTTTTGATCAATATTGTATTCTCTAGTATAGGCTACGCTTTCTAGTTGCTTCTCCACAAATGTACTCTTTTGCAGAGAAAAATGGACACACATAACCACTATAGACATCACTATGGACAGATATTTTGAGGAATCACTTATTAAGGCCATACATTAAGTCTTATATATTTTGGATGATAAATTGGGAAGAAAATAACCTAGCCAAATTGTAGCGATGTGTTCCAACACAGTGCATTCATTCCCATAATGCTTAGAAGTATTTTAATTGCTTGGCTTTCAAAATACACACAAAAAAAAAAAAAGAGGGAAGAGAGGAAAAAAAATGTTCCTAGTCTGTGTTATTCATTCATCTGCAATCTTAAGAATATTACCATAAAATTTCTTTTATTATCTTTATAAGAAAGCTATTAGTGCTAGGTAATACTGTAGTTGCAATGAAGCAGTGCTCAAATCATATTCACCATTTATCACATAAGTGAAATTAATGCATCTTACCACTGGTCCAAAATATAATTTCTAATTTTCAGATAACGCTCTGGTGTTTTGGCCTGGCGTCCTTCAAAAAATTCAGGAATAGCTTGTTTTTCTTCATCCAAAATGATACTACGATCAACCTCCACTTCCTGATCAGGTGGCTTAAGATCTTCTGCCTCTTCTTGATGCTCTTCATCTCCCTGGCAGGGAGAACTGAAAAGCAATCCATTTTCATTCAAGTCCGTCTGTACCTCACTGAGCTCCTGATTAGCTACCTGCCTAGTAGCATGAGATGTTACTGTTCCACTTTGTTCAGCTTTCTCAATAGATTGCTGATAATCCGTATTCCCAGATCTATCACCGTTCATGTGCTGAGAACACGTTGCTGCAACATCTGGAAATACTAATGCTTCCATGGCATCTTGCACGGTATGTTGAGGTACTTCTTTAGGTAAAGAAATTACAGAACCTTGTCTAACAGATGAAAAAACACATCCCTTCCCTCTCATTTCTTGAGCTGGACTTTGGGAAGAAACAGATAACTCAGATTTTCCAGCTTCCTGCAGAAAAGTAGGAGAAAGCACTTCATCCATGTCATCAGTTATGTCTACTTCTTCATCATCTGACAATTTTTCAATTTTCACTGCATTCAGATTGGGGTCTGCACGGCCTCTCAAGTTTCCAGGAGACAACGCTTCTACCTCAGTTCCATCTTCAACAGCAAGACGACTGCTACCACATCCACTCTGCTCTTCTTTTTCAGATTCATCATTTTTTGCCTTAAGAAAGTATAACACAATTTCAGTAGGGAAAAGCAAAATAACTCCTACACATCTACCCTGCAAATAGTCAGACTTGTTTTATGTAAACAAGAGACATGGGGAGGAACCTGACAGGCTGACAAAAGTTAACGCATAATAACATCTCAGAAGAAAAAAGAAAAAAAAAAAATCAAGAGAACTATTGTCAGGTATTTCTTCCTCATATTTATTTTACTTTATAAAACACTAAAATTTCAATGGATTTTTACACAGCAGCCTTATAGGTTTACTTGTAGCGCAAGTATAAAATGTCATGTATTCTAGTTCAATGAAAAAGACCGTTTATTATTAATAAAGACGTAATTTCTTTTAAATTACCCCAGCAGTTTCAAATGGGGCTAAAAAAGGAACTACACTGCACAGTTCAAGTGTCTCTACAGCGGAAGTATTTTCAGCCTGATAATCCACAGCATAAGGGAATCTAGTTATATAACATATATTATTTATGTATTCCGAGAATAAAAACACCAAAATCCTTGTAGGAATTTTAAACCAGGTCTGACTTCATATATAAATGTGCAGATAAATCTGCAGGTATTTCACTTCTTTCCTCAGTAAAAGAATAAGGAGTTCAATGACAGTACCCTGGTAAAGAGATGTGTACAACATCATACTCATCACGTAGTTATTTTGTTAACTAGAACGATCCTATGCGTACCTTGTTCTTAAAGTATTGCCTAGCATAGCTCTTCACTTGTAGAACAGTTCGACTTCCAATCAACTTGGCAATTTTTGTCCACCGGCGCCCAAATTTCACCTAGTACAACAGAATACATTTAAATTACCTAACATCTGACATTCTAGATGTTGCATTTTATTTCAGAAAAGTCTTTACGTACTCGTTAGCCATTACCAATAAACAGTAATACTGCTAAACCCACGGTAAAGAACCTTCCTAGTCATAATCTACCACAAAAGAAGTGACATCAGACAGCAAAAATGATTGTCTGTTAAATGAAGACTCTTCTTTACTCAACTCAGACACACGGTGAACTGGGCTGCTCACTGCTTCACGGAATCCTAGTGAAATGAACTATCTGCAGGACTGGGTAGCAGATACTTCGCGGGTCCAGAAAAGCCTGAAGCCCTATTATTATATGATTGTACACTGCCAAGGATAACATGTCCCAAGAACTTATGACAGTAAAGGATTTCACTTTAATAGTTTGCTTTAAGTAGATTCTACAATTAACATTTTTAACCACAGCATAATGATTGTATCAGGACAATTCATGACACTGGAAGACTGATATATTTTGTGATCTCAAATTGTAATGAGCCCCACACACAGCATCTAGTGCGCAAAAGAAGCCATTTTAGGGGATACATCTGCATAACTCTGATCTATTGTTACAATCTTCATAGATGGAAAATATTTTTAATGCATAACATGTAGCAGCTAAGTGTATATAAAAATATTTTTATTTAAAATGAGCTAATGACTTAAATTCAGAATATTATAGACCTAAATAAACTTACCAGTCCTTGCTCAAACAGTTCTTTTTCTTGTGATGTCCACTTCAGTGAGTAGCTGGCTGATTTTGTAGGTGAACGCACCCTGAAAAAAAAAATAGCAGTTTCTTAAAAACTGTATATTCTCAGACCACAGATAGCAAAGATGAGGTCTAGGATCATGACTACTACCCTCTTCTGTAAAACTGGGATACCGTCTTAAACATGAATACGGCTGATAAATAGAATACCTAGAATCATACCAGGCTCTCATCCAAAAGGTAGATTTGAGGCAATACAACATTTATTAGTAATGAAACATGCAGAAATTCATAGAAGGAGCAAGGAAACATAACAGTTCAGACAAGAAAGCTTTTTTTTTTTTTTTTAATTTGGACACAAATCAATTTAGTTTATTATAGACTACTTATCAAGACTGCTTTTCATGTTAAAAGCTACATTATTTCGTAGCTACAATCAAAGTAAGTATAGTACTATAAAACACTTTTTTTGTACGTGTCTTGTAAATTAACATAAATCGGAAATGGCACTTAAAAATGTAATTCAACTATTGAAGTGTACGTACATGACTTTCCCAGTTTTCTTATGTGGACTGCAAATATAAAACAAAAATGAAAATAAAAATTAGTATTTGATACTGCTGCATATCAACACAACCAAACTTCATTTTGGAAGGACTCTTCCTTTTCTCTAATCTCATAGTTCATTTCTTACAGCATAGATCTTACCTTCTCACAGATCTTTTTTCCACTTCCTTTTGATTGGGCCATATTTTTTCAGAAATTGCTTTATTAGATAGATAATATCTGAAATTTTTATTAAGATCTTAAAGCATCAAAATATTCATACAGGTGAGAATTCTAAAAATCACATAAATTAACCAAGATAAACTAGTAGCAGTGTGTGAAAGAGTGTCTAAAACAAAGGAAATGATATTTGACTTCAAAAAACACATGCTCACTTAACTCTGAGGAAACTAGTTGTTCCATCTCCACAACAGCTTTCTTCTTTTTTGACTTAGGAAGTATACTAAAACAATTTTAATCATACTAGTGCATTATTTGTTTTTCCATTTAACCCTTAATAATTTCTTCTACTAGGAAAAGTAACATTGATTCATCTTCCTGTTTCTCTATGCATGACCACTCTCAATTACAAAAAGAAGAGAAAAATAAATTAGTCCATGATTAGTAATAACATCACCTAGCTAGTCTGCTAAGGTTAATTTATATCAGCAATGTTACCAACAGTAAGACTATTTAAATCAATACTACTGAAAAAAAAAGAAGTTACTTCCTCTTCTCTTCCCTTCTGCTCATCTCATCCTGTGCGCTGGCAGAAATAACGTACATAGCCAGAGTGAATCAGGCAGCAAACTAGTCCAGCTGAAGCACAAGGCAGGAAAATGAAACAGCTATTTTTAGCCAGATCAGCTCTTTGATCAGGTTTGCTACAGAGCTACGCAAATGGCTGCATCAGCACAGTACCGGCAGTGGCACAGAAGCAGCAACTAGAGTGGGGAGTAGAATTGGGACTGGCACCAAAAATATGTCAAGCTTTGCCTTTTTCATTTCCCAGAAATAGTCTTGAAATATTCATGAATTTTACAACAGTTTAGAACCATCTTTGTCAAGAGAGAGAGATACTGTGACAAAATGGTCTCTCAAGAGAAAGAACATTAAGCTCAAGAAAAGACAAAAGAGCTTGATCTGTACTCCTAGCAGTAGTTGTAGTAATCAAGACAGTAATATTTGTAAGTGTAGTTGCAATAGTATCACACAACATAAGAAAAAAGTTCTTGATAAAATCTTAGAATATTTTATATTATTTTTATTATCAACATTATTGTTTGAAGACTGACATGCACTTTAAATCCATTAAGGAAACCTCACAACTTCTTCATGCAACTAAACTGTAGAAAAAGTACAAAGCAGCACTTGCACTACCTTCATCAGGCATCAAAATTCTGTAGTTTAACCTGTCCCTTCCCCTCAGAATTCCTTACCTCTCAATGTCTCTCTCTCTCTCCACTGACTCCCTAAAAAAAGATGTGGTTTCCCAGGCCTACCCTACCTACCTGTGACTATACCTGGCTATTACCAATACACTGCAAAGAAACTAAGGACGGTTCAGAGGAAGCTGCAGT
>JAWLRI010000763.1:567689-589839 GCA_034781795.1 Crypturellus tataupa | reverse complement strand
GGATCCGCGGCCGCGGGGGAGCCGGCGCGCGGCGGGAGGGAGGGAGAGGGCGGCCCGCGGGGCCCCGGCACCGCGCGCTCCTCCTACCCTCCCCTCAGCGAGGCCGCTCGCGCCGCCGGCCGTTGGCGACCGTTGGCGGTGTGGGAGCGGCCGGGAATAAAGCGCCTCTTTGGGAAGCATCCGTTACTCCAAAGGAGATTTTCATTTCCCGGTCCGTTTTGTCACCCTCGGTGTCCGCTTCCGAGCTCGCAGCCTCTGCTCGTTCGTGTGGAGGGTGCCCGCGGCGGGACCTTGACATGCTGATTTTAAAGCGTCATAACGTAGCTGTGGAACTAGTTTTCTTCCCATGCTCTTTGCGACCGATGCTTGATTTCCCAGTAATCGTTTTGCCTTTCATGGTAATTTGTGCCCAGTCGTGATGACGGTGAAAAGCAAAAAGCTGTGGGAGTCGGTTATTATTATGAAGAATATGTGACTACTGAGTGACTCCTCCACTTAAGAGGTTCTGTTTTAAAAGATTACAGTGCAGATACTTTGTTCTTAACCAATGAACTGTCTTTTTTTTTTTTTTTTTTTTGTTTTCTCCAACTTTTTCATTCTAGTAGTTTCATCCATGTGTTGGAATTGATTTGAAAGTGAAATTAAAGAATAGTAAATATTTTTTTTTTCCATTATCCTCATGGAAAAATGTAAAAGTAACCAAATGGTATAATGAAAGATAGATTTTTTTTTTTTTTTTTTTTTTTTAGTCCTAGGATATGTAAATTCCATGTGACAGTGTGTAACAGATATGTAAAGAAGGGCTGACCCAAATTTGAATGCCCATATAGCAGGTTCCTGTGAGCGCTGAAGTCCCCATAACTGAATTAGTTGGTTTGTACTGAACCTCATGGTTAGATTTACTGGGTGAGGGTCTAGTATATATGTGTGTGTGTGCATGGTTTCTGATCCCCAGCGGGCCCAGAGAGTGATACTATAATCAGCATAAGCCAAGCTAATAGTTAATTAACATCAAAAGAGACCGTTCTGCTCAACTGCTTGCTACCATCCTTCTCCACTTTGTTACATTAAACAATATTTTTTAAAAGTAATTTTGCATATAAATTCATTTGGGATTCTTTCTTTTATATAATCATTTTGTTATTAACATTTTCTTTTTCAGAAGTGTTACAATTTGAGCCTGATTTTCTGTTCTGTTAACCTCTGCCACTTGCAGTGGGGTCTTTTTGAGACTATTAGCAGCTTGTAAATTTGCCTTCTGTCCTTGTGACCAGTTTACAAGGGAATTCACAGCATTCAAATGACCAGTCTTGCAAGCACAGTGCAGTGGAGTGTCCTTGCTGCTGTCTAAGGCATTAATGGCTGCCCCTTGGCTCAGTAATAGGTTTATCAAGTCACTGTGTCCATATTCCGCTGCAATATGAAGTGCAGTCTTTCTCCAAATATTTCTATCATCAATATTCTTATTTTCCCCTGATGTCAGAAGAATTTTTACAATCTCTGCATTTCCTTTGATGCTTGCATAATGCATTGGAGAACATCCATCCATGTCCTTAACTCCAGATCTGCCTTTTTTGGCTAACAGAGCTTTAATGATACTGAGATGTCCCTTCATAGCTGCAATGTGCAGGGGAGTCTTTTTCTCTCTGTCTCTTGCGTTGGGGTCAGCATTAGCATTCAGAAGCAGCTCCACCATTGTGTTATCTCCCCTTTCAGAAGCAAGATGTAAAGGTGATTTTGACTGCTTATCCTTAACATTAACATTGGCTTTGTAGTTCAACAACTGTTGAGCAGCATCAGTGTTACCTGTTTGACTTGCAATATGCAGGGGAGTAAGTAACTCTTTAGTGACAGCATTGATTTTGGCCCCACCAGTAACTAAAATGCTAACGAACGCCCCTTTATTATGAAGGGCAGCAACATGGAGTGGGGTTTCTCCTGCCTGGTTCATAACATTTGCCTCCAGCCCTTTGTGTAGAAGCAGGTTTGTGATAGAAGTCGCCCCAGCTTGAACTGCCAAGTGCAAAGCGGTGTCTGAAGCAAGAGTCCTTATTGTGAGGTTAGCCCCCTTTTCAATCAGAACTTCTGCAGATTCGGTTTTGCCTGTTTCACATGCCATGAGTAAAGGAGTATACTGCATTTCATTGTAGGCGTTTATAGCTGTGCCTCTGTCAACCAAAGCTGCTACAATACTATGCAGATTATTCTGTACAGCTTTAAAAAGAGCTGACTCCATTGTGTTAGATGACAAATCTTTACAATATTCTAGCACTATTTTGAAGATGGATAGGTGGTCACTGTTGAAGGCTCTTTCAGCCGTTTTGGGATCCACACTGGCTCCGGCTTCTAGCAGTACTTTGACAGTATTTTCAGCTCCCTGAGAAATGGCACAACTGAGAGCTGTCTGTCCTTCTTTATCCTTTCCATCAACAGGGACACCATTCTTTAAAAGTACTTTTACCAGGCTACTTTCATCTTTAAGAGCTGCCATGTGCAAAAAGTTGTGCTGATTTCTGTAGCTTCTTGCCTCTTCTCTCAGGAATGTTTTCAATACGTGACTGTGGTTATTCTGTGCAGCCAAATGCAGTGGTGTCTTGCTTTCTTTGTCCAAACTGTACATATTGGCACCGCATCGGAGAAGCACTTTAACTGCATCATCGTGGCCTTTCTCAGCAGCCCTGTGCAGTGGTGTTCTTCCTTTCTTATCCTTCACATCTCCCTTAATACCTTTTCTGATCAAATATTCCATTATTGTTAGACATCCATTAGCAGCTGCCACGTGCAGGAGTGTTTCACTTGCGGAGTTTAGTGCATTAATATCGTTATCATTCAGTGCTTTTTCTAACTCAGAAAGACAGCCTTTAGAAGCTGCATCAAAGACGCTGATGTCCGAATGTTTTTTTGTAGGTTTTGCTGCTGTTGAATGTTCAGTTTCTTTTCCTTTCTTCTTAATAGACCGGTCTTGTCTTTTTCTTCTAGGATACACTTTTTTTTCTTGCTGCTGTTCACTGCTGTTTTCAAGCCAAGTCTTATCTTTTTCAAGTAAATACCCTATCAGTTGTCTTCTAGCATCTCTGATACTTTCATTTATTTCGCTGACATATTTTCTCATCTTGTTATAAAGCTTTGGCTCCACTTGTTTTAAACATGGATAAAAAAAGAGCCTGCAGGCTCTTTCACCATGAGAGATCAGTATATCTAAAATTCGAGAGTTCTTTTCTCTTCGTGTCTTGTAGAAAGTCATGACTATCTTTTTTTCTGGTGTAAAAATGCCATTGTCTATCAGCCAGTTCAGAAGATTGTCTGGATTATTTATACCATCTACTAGCTCTTCCTTTTTGGTTCTTAGGACTTCAATTGCATATGGATTTGTAAACAGGCTGGTGGAATGCACGATCATATTGATCCTCAAAATGTGAAATGAGTTAATACTTGCTGTTTGAGGTAAAATAGGCAACAGGAAAGTGGGATCAGATCATTTCACAAAATCTTTTTTAAAGAACTGTGAATTAGCAACCATCGTAGTTCACTGACCTTCAAAGAATGAGGAAGAAATCAAATCTGCCTCACCTTTAGTTTTCTAGTCCGGTTAGAAGTCCTTTATCTTCTTTGTTCTCCCTTAGCAACAACCAAAGTTCAATAACAAAATAAAACTCTGTAATATGGGAAGATAATTCACACAGTAGCATTCTTACAGATTTATAGGAAAATTAGGAAGAAAAAAAATACTTCTGGGAAGCTAATATTTGAGTGCCTTCTGGTATTGATCTGTCAAGTTCCTCTGGGCCAAGCTGTTTTTGTTGGTACCTGTGTGACCAGTCTATTAAATATGACAAAAGAAAATTGACAGCATAGTTACTGTTGCTATGATTGCATACTTTGTACAATCTTAAATGAAAGAGTACACACTGCCAGCTATGTAGGTGAAAGCACTATAATGTAATGAATTAATAACAAAGTTCTGAATAAAAATAAACTGTATAAAGCAACTGGTGATAAAAGTGATTCAGGCTGTCTAATATGGGCTACAACTTAAATCTATGAAGTATATTTAACTTTAAGGGCATTTAGCTTGCCATTCCTGCTGTAACCTACAGTCTGTCTGAAACTTAATTCCTTTACAAAAGGTGTGGATCAAGGTATGATTCAGTATGCAATATTTAAAGTATAAATAATCAAAGCTTCAAATTATGAATATGTAAAAGCTTCTGTATGGGTGTAGAACCTTTGAATTTAGCTATTATTAATTCCTAATTACTGTTATTAAAATTTCTTATGGAGAAAAGCAAATACAACAATAATCATTTTAATAATTGGAAATCAGGTGAGAGGTAAGTTGACGTGACAGAATCCTATAAAAGACTAGTGACAGAGCTAAAATAAAATGAGCTGAAATCCTGATTTTATTGAAGTAAATTTTTAAAAGTGATATTGAAAGCTCTGCTTTTTGAAATATGATTTATTGAAAAAATAGTCAGGAGAGGCAAGATTTTTAATATATATTTTGAAACCTAGCCAGTTACTAAGTCAGTAAATTTGGCAGCCCAATTCATCTAAAATGCAAAAGGAGCACTACACCAAGAATAGCAAAACCTTTGTCATTTAGTTAATCATTGCTAACACATAACGTGGAAAACCATGGTTTATTGTACGGAGTCAGGAGGTCTGAACTGTGTTCCCAAATCTGTTAATGACTCAGTTAGTGATCTGCAAGTTATTTAGTCTTCAGATCTGCCTCAGCAAAGTTGTAAAGATGTATCCATGTCTTCAGCAAATTTTTAGTTGTTACTTAAAGTGCTGAAATGGGATCTTTATGCCTTCATTAGTATTGTTCCAATATTATAAAATAGATGGTAATATTTGATTACCCTTACAAGACTGAGTTCCAACAGGAGAAAATGTTATTTGGGTGATAAGCAGTATCAATATAAAAAGCACAGAGATTTTCTGAACTCCTTAAAAACACTGAAAACAGAAATTGTGATGTTCTTTAAGAGTCTGGGATGGCAATAATTTTCTAATATGTTGAATATAGAAATTTTACTGGTAAACAATACAAATGAAGGGTGCAGTACTCCTAACTGGCCTTGAGGAGGAACATTTGAACAATATATGTCTGCAATATATTTTAGAGTCACTGTGAAATTTATCTTGGGAAAATAATATGCAGCAAATTACTTGTTAGTAAGTGCAAATCGCAGTCTGCAAATGTAATTACCTGATTTTTAAAAAGGTTTTTCATTTTACATATGTGATTTCTGAAGAAATTTTGTTCTTCATCAAGAATAGCATTTGCCAAAATTTTGGAAGCTTCTTGTATGGATTAATTTTTAGAAATTATGTTTTACAATCTTTATTTTTTCATTGTCATTTTAGCTGGTAGTTAAGTCTTTGTTGGAACAATGACCTCACAAAAACAGCAAAAAACAAACAGTTGAGAAGAAAAGCAATTCATAATTAGCTGTTTCAAGTATGCTTTTCAAGTACTTATTAACTCTATTATTTGTCTTATAAATATTTCAGAGAATGGAAGTCTATTGATGTTCCACATGCCTTCTCCTTTTGTTAAGTACATGAAAATACTTATGCCTGGGATCACTGTTTTATGTCTCCTGGCTTCTTCAGCTCCATGTGTCTAAGGGATATTCCTATTTAGATTATTTTGAAAAGATAAGGAAATGATAGATTTCTATTGCTTTTGCACTATAGCATTAAGGATGTTTGTGTTCAGCAGTGTGGGGATATAGCAGCTCAGCTTCTATACAGTGGAAAAAATGTTGTGTTTTTCTCTGGAAGGATATAGGAAAAAAAAACCTATTTTGTGCTAGTTCAACTTCATTAATGTCACCAGAGAAACTTCATGCTGGAGGTGTCCTGGCTCTATTTTAAGAAAATTGTCAAAAAGTCTTTAGTGACCAAATTGTCATGACGAATAAATCCTGAGAGTCTTGACAATAGCCATTTAAGCACTAATTGAGAGAAAAGTCTGTATTTTGTCATCTGCTGAATGCACTTCCTCATAGGGAGCTTCTGATCATTGCTTTAAACCAACTGTATCTGGTCTGAGAAAGGAGGCTTGAGCTAGTTATTTCCTACCTGTAATCGTGGTTTTGCTACTAACTTGTGTCCTTGGGCAAATCACTTAATCTCTGTGCCCTGTTTACACCAACATTAAAAAAGGAAATTTTTTTTTCTACCTCACAGACATGTCCTTATTAATGCTGGTGCAGTGCTTTGAAGTTATAGAGAGCTTTGAAGTTCTTGTCCTTTGAAGTATTGTTTTCTGGCTTCTCAAAGATGAACGTTTAGTTCTTAAATTAACACGTGCCCCTGTCTACTGGTTTATTTTATGTTGGTGTGTCATCATCAAATATACATGTAATTTTCTTCATTTTAATTTCTCAGAGACGAAAGCAAACAAAACTACACCTTGCAAATTGTTAAATCAACATGGGCAATGGGCATTGATGTGGCCTTGGGAGAGAAGGACCTGTAGAGGTCACCATTCCTCCACAGAGCCTTTAGCAGCAGCCCTGGCCCAACTTCCCAGCTGTGGTTACTCTCTTCTGCTGAAACAAGGCAGAATGGAACTGAGTGACTTCCAGTAACTTTGTATATTCTCTAGGGCATTTTCTTGATAAAATTGATATAAAGCCAAACGTTAATAACACAGTTTCACTCACCATGATATTTTTATGTTTCTCAGTGTGTGCTTTAATTTTAGCAAGACAATTGTTTGCAGTAGTGCCAACTTTTTATTGAAAACATATCTTGTTGTAGAATAACCAGTTTGTAGGAGAGAATGAAACCAACATTATCTAAACGTCATGAGGGATAGGGGAATATGCTTGGGTGCTAATAAAGGCATTCTCATTAATAAACATGGATCAGGAGTAAAGCCTTGCTTTGTATAACCAGAAATCTAACTGAGGCCTAGCTGGTTGAGGTTGAACTATATATAGGTATAACTAGATTGAGAAACTGCAGTGTTAGAAGTGCTCATGACGCTGATTAGAGTGTACTTGACTTATTATAACACTGGAAGAGAAGCTGACTAGTCAGAACGTCTTCAAGAGACAAAATGTAGTGCTTAGTTTTGCCTAAAGAGTGACTGTACTAAATTAGGGAAGTTGAAAGAGGAGCTTTTGCACTGAGGATCCTGTCTGCATTCAGTCGTATTTATGTAGAGAGTAGACTGGGGGCTTTCCTGGCACCAAGAAATCTCTGCCCTGGCTGGTATTTAAATAGAAAGTGTTCCCAGCATAGTGCCATCCTCAGCGTGGTCCTGGCACTGGGGACGTGCATATCCTCAGGGGCCTGCTGCAGGGAAACAAAACTGCTCCAGCCAGTTGTGTGTTTGGTACCTCCAACCTATATGCTGGGCCCCCAGCGTATTTTCCCTGCAACTTACACACTGGCAGCGCTTAACCTCTACGGCAGAGCCCTTGGGACCAGGTACGACCGGTCCCGTGCTTAAAGAGTGTATCTCTTTGAAGATGCAGCTCCCCGGCCTTGTCCTGTATTCATGGATGCTTTCGAAGTACTAAGCAATAATGTAATGGCTGATACGATGCTTCATGGTTTTTATTCTATTTCTAATATAGGTCACAAGCAATGTTTCCTAACACTGCGATAATATTTACTGAAGGGTAAACAAAGAAAGATAGAATCACATTGTGATCACTGCACACACACAGTGCAAAACTGTTCCTTTGTAGAAGGTTAGCATGTACTTTTGGGGGTTTTCTGTCCTGAGGTAATTGTAAATAGGCTGTACGTCTGCAGAGAGCCGCTCATGTCCTGAGAGAGCAGGCTGTCTATCTGGATTAAACTATAGGGGTGTCCTTTATATACTTATCCAGAGTGAGAATTGTGGCTGTTTTTCAGTATACAGTAGTAAAACTTTAAGAAAAGTAATCAGATAGCATCAATTTCTTTTTTTTTTTTTTTTTTTTTTGCCATTCAGCTTTTTAAATAACAACGTTTCAATATTTTAACTTATTTTCTTTTTTTTCATGAATTTATTTTCCAGATACCTTTATGAGAAGCTAAATAGAAAAGATAAAAGAAGAAAAAATGCAAATTTAGCTTTGCAAAGTTAAAGGAAAAAAATCTTGTTTCAAAATTTGGTAAATACAGTAAAATTTTTACTGAAGCAAGTTGTTAGTTATGATACGATGCAATATGTATTTAGGTGCCTGTAATTTACATAATGCAAAGGCCAAATAAAATAGAATCATTTCAATTTTGTATTTAATTGATGAATACTGCTAATTATGTTATGTTATTTGCTTCTCTGCATATTTATTCTGCATGAATTCTTACAATCAGAAGCCTTAATTTAAGCTTAAAAACTAATTAACCTTTTAATCTATTGATTAAACCCATATGACCACTAACACTGATTTTTACGATTGCAGGAAAAAACATTTTCCAATTCATTAATTTAAAGTCGTAGCAAGGTTGGGATTTTTATCTTAATTATCCTTTAAGGGGTCTAAATGTATCCTTTCAGACCAACATTAATAGAAGGCAGTTATGGCAAAATGTTTGCCCTCAAATCATTAGCATAAAATTTAAAAGATGTAAAAGTATTAAGTTACTAAATGCTGAGGCAACTTCAAGGATCAGCAAAACCAAGTGGAGAGAAGGCCAATTTTATTCAAAATGGGCAGATTTTTTTTCCATCTTAAACAAAATAAACTCTTGTGGTTTTGAGTCAGGAATATACACTTTGTCAGTGAAATCTTACAGAAGGAAATACAGAAGTTCCTTGTTTTGACTGTGAAGACCAATATCCTCCTTGAATTCTCTATACTTCGGGGTCTAAACTTACTGCCAGCACATTTTCCCATAAGGTGAATACAGTAATGCCACTAGATTTTCCACAGAAGCCTTTTGGCCAAATTTCCTTTATAAATATGGAGTAATTTGTGAAAAAAACAAAGGCATTACTCTGAATTTACATTAGTAGGCAAGCAGAATTTTGTTTTTAGTGATTATAAAATGCTATGGCTGTTTTTCTTACATATGAGTCTAATGTGACTTTAAAAGGAAACAATCCACACCATAAACCAGTTTTAATTGCTGTTATTTATGAAGTTAATACTGTTAGATGCCAAGCATCAGACATGCTGTACCTAAACAACATCTTGCTAATAAAATCCCTCCTGCTTTCAAATCTTCAAATCCATTTACAGTAAAATATATAATTTTATTTATTATATCAGAATAATTTGAAATCCATTTCTGTTAGTTCCACAGCTGTTTTTCTTTTGACCCTGAAGAAATATTAAACCTTTCTGAACTAAATCTAGCAAACCACACTAACATTTTTTATTCTAGTAAGAAATATGGTTTTATAATTACTCTGTTAAAAATGCAATGTGTCTTCTGACTTAGTGATTACAAGTTTTATGCTTTAGTAACACCACTAGTATGAAAAAAAAGATGTTTTATTTATATAAGTGGGAGAGCCCTTAATAGTGAATAGGGGCTCAGCTGATTCCTTCTCTAAGCCTATTAGAGGGTAGTAGAGAGAGCTGGGTCTGGCTACAAGTTGTCTTCTGAGTAGACTTCTTGTAATGCATCGGGTATCTACATACACAGGGCTCTACCTGTCTTGCTTGCTCTACACCTTTTAGACAGCTTAGGACAGCATAAACTTTAATGTTTTCTTAATATTCTGGCTTTATTTGCTGTCTGCTTACTTCTGAAGTCATTCTTATATTCCATCTTTTCTGAGTTCAGATTGCTATCTGTTACATTTTGAGTTCTTAAGGTTTTTTTACTGCCTTAGTTTTACAGAAAACTTACAATAATTAGCGCCACTTAAATTCTTTGTAACTTTATTTGTATTTATTATCTTCGAATCAAAGTAATTCATACCTTACTTCTTTGCTTCTATTTTTCAGTAACATTGTCGCTGCATTATAGGGAAGTAAGTTAACCTAGAATTAAAGATTGCCTGATAGTGCTGGCTTCATTTGTCTTCATTAGTTTTTCTTTGTCTAAAATGCTAATTTTAGAGAAGAAATATATGTACATTTCAGTTGTTTCAAGCTAAATGGCTAAAACACCATACTTTCATTTAAAGTCCACTTATTTTAATATTGAGTTATCTGTCACCATTAAATCTTCAAAGTTAACCTCTACAGCAAGATTCTGTCAAAATCTTCCTATCTATAGCACTTTTCTCGTGTGGCTTGCTTGTTAGTTCTTCTAAAATCAGCATTTCTTCCCCTTACATTTTTTGGGTGGGGAGAAAAGTGGAAGAATTTCAGCTTTTTTATTCCCTATTACCCTTACTGTCATTCCATTTTACTCCATAGTCAACTAGTTAAAATCAGCTTGGCTTTGAAGTTGTATTCAGTTTATGGTTGCTTTACATTAAGCTTAGGTTTAACTTTCTTAGTATAGTGATGCTAGATAATCATTGCTCTGTAATTGTTACTTTTCCATTAGTCCCTTAAGCTGTGATTTGTTGAATAGTGTTTGTTCTGTTTCAAAGTATTTCTGAGTGCTAGAGGATCTGCAGAGGTAGTTAGGGTTGATTCTTTCTTGTTATCTCCTCTCGCCAGTACTGACAGCCTCTGCTGTCTTCTTTGGGAATCCCATGAATCCTATGACAGACTTTGGCTCTGTTGCTCTTCTATAATATGTAAGTCTCCTTGGATATCAGCATCTGGATTCCTGGAACTTGTGATAACTCTAATTCAACAAAGTATATAAAGAGTAAAAAGTGTAAAGAGTTGCTTCAATGTAGTGTGGATTTAGTTTCCAGAAACTTCAAGAGAACTTTTTTTTTTTTTTTTTGATTTCAGAGTTGTGCAGAGTAGTGCTTTGGCATTAAGGAAGTGATTAATTGCTTCACTGAATTGGGACCTCAGCCATTCTCCTGAATGTTACTTCGACGCCGTGAGAAATAGCCTTGGTGATTTGGATAGCTCCCTAAATCACTAAGTCCTGACAACTCCTCCAGATTCATGGTGTTTGCTTTCCTTGGCACATCCCAAAACATCCTTCTCTGTTCAACTGCACCTGTGATATTCCAGCAGCTCTCTTTGTTCCCAAGCCATTATGTCTTCCTACTCAAATTTCCATTCAAAGAATGATTCATACAGCAGGGAAAAGGCATGACCTAGCTGCCCCCTCAGTTTCCATCGCTTTGCAAATCATGTGCAGTATCATCTAAACTAGAGCTTTTATTTCATACTTCTGTATTCCCATTTCTGGAACTAATTTTTTTATTCTTTATTAGCGTAGTCCACACTGTGATCAGAGAAATGTTTGCAGCATAAATAGATTGTTTTTAGCTAGCTTTGGTCACAAGAGCAACAAAAATGCGGACATAGTTTTTAATTTTTTGTTGTTGTTTTCTTTCCCTAGGAATGTCTTTTCTCACAGCAAATTATTCTGTTGTTGTTACCTGTGACATAGCTACTCAGTGGCCAAAGGGCAAAGTTTGACTCATTATGCCAGCATCTATCTTTCTAATAATAGCTTTCATGCTCCGAGTGCTTGGCTTGGATGTCCAGCTGGAGAGACTTGTATGCCTCCAGCAGCAGCCTTACAAGAGCTGCGTGCTCCCGGGCCGGGCACCCTGCTCTAGGTGACGCTGCTTGAGCAGGGGGTTGGACTAGAAAATCTACAAAGATCTCTTCCAACCTCCACCACTCGGTGATTCAACTGTTCTGGTTAATACTTTTGATGGCTTCCATTGTCCTCTCTCCTACTCTCCTCTGCTTCCTTTGGCTACTGCCATTTTAAACCTTTTTGAGTCTCCACTTCCAACATTCTTTTCTAGCATCAAACCCACAACTTAGAACTTATCTATTCTTTACAAAGCAGTGGAAGCATTCCTTAATTGAGGTTTTTTTTTTTTTTTTTTTTTTTTCCCTTGCTTAAGTAAGTATTCTGGGTTAACAGGACTTTCAGGGTTAAATTCTATTCCCTGAGACATGGTAGTTGCTGAAGAGGCATCTAGACCAGGTATATTTTATGCTCCTGGTTTTCCTAGTGAATGAAATACTTTGGCTGAATACATAGCATAACATTAAATATAAAAGTAATATGTTCAGTAGGGTTTTTAGGAGATCCAGGTTAAGGAAAGAAGAATGAATTCTTAACAAGTTAGTTATTGCTTAGTTAGCTGCAATAAATAAAGAGAAGAGTTAGAGAATCAACCTGCTTTTTTCCTTGTATTTCAAGACCCAAGGAAAGAATATTATAAAATATGTGAAACTAGGATTAATATGATATTAAAAAAAAAAGAAACAAGGGATTTTATAGTGATATATTTCATATTTTATTGAATAAAATGTCAGGATTTAAAATTTCTCTTAAGCACTCAAAGCTTGCAAAAAAATTAACAGCAAACTTCTTGGAGTTTGTATGGCCATGGTATACTTGCTAGAAATATTGGCAAATTTAGGTCAATTTTGTTAGATTAGATCTCAGATTTGCATTTTGGTACTATTTTGCTTTTGTGCCCTATTGCTTTGTTTGTATATTTATTTTATATCAAAAACTATGAAATGTTGTTTGTGCTCTTTAAATTGCACCAACGTTATCTCGATGTAACTCTCAGTTTTGTATGGATGGACACCAAAAGCACAGACTGCTTGTTTGTTCCCCTTCCCCTTCTCTTACTTACTGGCATAATTTCCATCCAGCAAAGATTTTAAAAATAAGGAAGGAAAAGGGCTTCCTGTACAAGCTTCCTGTGAATCCTATCCAGATATAAAAGACTTGTGTAAAAGCTTGGCAGGCAATCCCAGCATATGCCACTGAGTGATTTCCTTATTTTGTGCTATCATTCCATGTACAGCAGATGAATCTGGAAATCAAAATACTTTTCATTCATTTTCAAATAAGAAATCTTAAATGGTAAATTTCCTATCTGTATTTAACACCCACATTTTAAATTAGAAGTTTTGCATACTGACAGCATTAGTCATAGGAAATCCTGTATGAACATCCAGCACTTAAGTTGGACCTTCCCCTAGATCATGCCATAGAAGGAGTTTACAGAAAAACATTCTGTTACTCTTAAATAGTTCATCTGATTTTAACCCTTTACTTGCCATTGTATCTTGAATGACAGCGCTTTTTCAGGCAGCTCATTTTCTAGTGCTTAAAATGGTGTTGAAAATCTGTATATTTATATTTTGGTTTAAGTAATAGGAGCGTGAAAAATGTTCATTGTGAAAATCAAACCACTTTTTACAGGGTTTGTCCATATGGGAAGTTAAGCTTTTTTAACCAAAATATAGTTTTTCTATATTTTAATAATGTACCAGTAGAATTCTATAGATACATATGCATACACACACACACACACACACACACACGGCCCAATACTCTTCAGTGGATAGTATTCACAAGAAAATTTACTCAAATTAAAAATATTGCCTAGAATATCCTATTGGATATCCAGGAACGAAGTGCTTGTAAGAGCAGAATGTAGCATTTCCATTGAGGTTGGGTGTATGGGGTGAATCCTCATAGCAAAATATTATATTAAAATATATACAGTGTAAGTATTTTAAAATACATGGTAAAAAAAAAAATAAGTCTACAAGAGTACAAATTATCTTTTCTGGGTGCCGTTATGCTAGTTAACCCTTCTCTTTATCCATCCCTCTGCCCACTGCTGCGGTAGGAGACCCAGCAAGAGACCTTGGGCAAGGGGTCAGGTCGAGAAAGCAAATATACTAATATTGACTTGTTAATATCAGCTTCAACAGAACTCTACAGCTCAGTAAAATGGAAGGCTAGAAAAGGCAACACAGTAACTTTGTAAAATAAATCCTAACATGGAAAAGATAAAAAATAAGATACACAGGTTTATGGCACACAGTCATTTTCACATTATAGGGTGAAACAACTTTGAAGTTGCTGAAGTTTCTTTGTCTTTATTTAAAAGGAATCATCCTACAACAGATGTTAAATCTCCTATAAAAAAAATTCTAGTTTTCCTAGTGGGAAAAAACTACCCATGTTGAGTTACACATTGCCTAACAGCTGGTTTAAATTAAGCTTTCAGATTTAATGAAGGAAATCCCAGAGCATGAAGTAAGTCAATTAATATCTGTATTCGAGATTAGGATAAGGGTTGTGATCTTGGACATGACAAACATACAGTAGGCAAATAAAGTTCAGGAATCGTAGCCTTTCATAATGCTCTGAATCCTACTCCAATTTTAGATGAAAATGTGATTTAATTAAGAACTGTTCATAGGTGAGGGGTTTCAGATTATGCAAATACTAATAGATACAATAAAAGAAATAGTAAGATAAAGATTCTTAGTATTTGAGAGCACTGATTCTTCTGATGAATTTAATAGCTTTTGATATATTTGGGGAGCTTCATCATTATAAGTAATAATTTCCGATTGTACTTAAAAGGGAACTTTTTTTGCCTACATGGAGAGTTTCCTTTTTTTTTAACCTATACTTATTCAAGTTCTCATTTTGAACTGTTAGACATTTGGCAAACTCATAGAATAATTTAAATCAGAGTATAGCTCTTCATGTGATCAGTATTACTGTGAAGATCCAAGCAGAGAGAGGATTGCAGAGGGAGGATTTAGATCAAGATACAGTTCTCTGTTTTGGACTTTTTTTAAGCCAAGATCTGAACTGTTCAAGTAGAAGAGAATTAAGTTCACTATTTCCTTTCTGCACCACAGAGCCTTCTTTCAATGCTCCCCACCACCAGCAGTTAAAGGAAATTCCGTGGAGGACCATAAAGGCAGCTTCTCATGGTAACCTATAGCTGGAAGGTGGGCTCAAATTCATCTCCCTTTTGACTGAGATTTCAGTAGAACTCTAGAGACACTTAGGAGTCCGTATTTATTTTTATATGTTAATTGTTACGTCTTGATTATTCCTGCCTCTATATAGTACAAAGCAAGGAGCTATGTTTTTTCATACTTTTAAGTCACTATTACCACCACAGAGGAAGAAAGGGATGGGATTGTTGGTACTCTGCTTTTCACAGATTCACAGTTGTGCACTTGTGTGGCTGTGCTGCACATTGTATTCCCAACGCGGGTAGCATTAGCTTTTCCTCCTTAGATTGGGCTGTGGACCTGTCAAAATATATAGAAATAAATTTTGGGAGAGAATACGGTAAAAAAAAGGCTACAGAAAAACAGAAAGTACCATTTTTAAACCAAGGTGCCAATGTTCCTGATTTGCAGCAGTTTGCAAATTCAGTTGTCTAACACAAAAAGAGTAGCCACATAAGTCTTTTCCTTCCCTGATATTTTGTTTCTTTTGCCATTTCATGTTGTCATTGTCACCTTTAGCATTTGATTGGAAGTGTAACTGGCTTTGTTAGTAGCAAATATATAGTAGATACTAACTGCAGGAGCATTTCATTAACCAAATGCTACTTTCAACCCACATGAATATAATCATGGAGGCAAAAATAATTAACACTGAGTTAAGAAGCAAGCCTTCCCGACATTGCCTGTGAAAACATAGAAGCAGTTCTACACATAGGAATGATGACAGTGAAGAGAGGGGGTTAAGGAGATGGCTTGAAATTAATTTTGGACGTGCTGGAGTATTTGGCAAGTAAATACAGAACAGGTATGGAAGCCAACATAAGGAGCATGTGCAGGGAATTTCATATATAAGACTTTGAACAGTAACCTCATTGCCCTCTTAAATATTTTTAAATATATACATATAAAGTTAGTCTTCTAGCAGAAATGGTTTCATTAGCAGTTATGCAAAGGACTCACAGTTCTCATTCAAGTTAATAGGAGTATGAAAAATGTTCAGTGTGAAAATCAAACCACTTTTTACAGGGTCTGTCCATATGGGAAGTTAAGCTTATTTAACCAAAAGTGTGAATTCAAATTATGCTAATAAAACTGGCATAAAATCTGCCTGGGCCTTTGTATTGTGCAATTTAGATTGGGAAGAATTGATTTAGGAGTTCTGACTTGATCTCTGGGAATCTGAAGATGGCTGGTGAGCATTCAATTCAGAAGATGCTGCAGCCCTCCTGCATGTGCCTGTGCTCATGTTCCACCTCCTCTTCTGCCCCCCATCATTTCAGCTGTTTGTGGAGCTGTGTAGTTTACCAAATAAGGGAAGTGATGGGGATTCAATGAAGTTTTTTTTTTTTTCTCTCTCTTTTTTGGCTAGGTTATTTCTAAACTATCAGTGTGCTGCTGCCATATTCCAGAAGTTGTACTAGCATAAATAAAGGAGTGGGGAAAAAAAAAGGCAAAGAAGGAGAGAAAAGGGTGTCTGCTTAAGCTGACACTAGTGTAAAAAAAAAAAAAAAAAAAAAAAAAAAAAGTTTAAATTCATCAAAGTTGACCTCCCTCAATCTTGTAGGCTGCTCTGACCATCCATGCTGGCCTGACCTGGCTGCTACAGTAGTTGAAATAGGGGTGGTCAACTGTTCAGCTACTGCACTCCACAGTCTGGTGTATAAATGTAAGCTGCTTTATTGGTAGATGCTTAAAGCACCCCAGCTGGAGCTGCTCAAGATCATGAAGCAAGACCCCAAGTTAAATTAAAATCAATGAAATTCAATGAAATTCAATGAAATAAGAATACACATATTTTTATATCAGTTTAAAATAATCAGTTTTCAAGAGCTAGGCAAGTGTAACTTTCCCATGAAGAAAAAAAGTGATTGCATCTATTCCAATTCCCGATGAAGAGTTAAGTCTTTTCAGAGAAAATATTTTGTCCTTCCTTATTTGCTGTATTTCTGCACTGAAAATTTTGCCATCCCTGTTTCCCCACATAAGCAAAATAAGATTTTTAAGCAAATTTTCTTTCCAATATTTTTCAGTAGCCTTGATCTAGAAATTATAATTAGTTCCAGCAATCATATTACATTTCTGAACTGTTAAGCAGTAATTTAAAGAAGAATCTTGTCTTTCAACTTTGTGGTAACTTTTAGCACAGAAGTGAAAATTGTCAGTAACTGTGAAGGGATCATATCCTGATCGGAACCCAGAGACACCAGTGGATAGTTCATTATATGTCTTCCTTTAATGACTTCTTACAAGGAGTTTTGAATAGTTAATGCTTAGAGATTTTTTTAATGTATCTGTAAATAAAGAGCAGCATGCTATGTGTACGTGATACAGTAAAGGAAAACTTTGCATATAGGGAATCTCTCTATTGCTAACACATGGTAGGTGTTTGCAGAACTCTTAAATAAAGGGAAGTGTCACCTGTTTCTAATCAGGTAATGACTGTAGCCTGGCTTCAGTCTCTGTAACTAAGGGCACTTAAGCTAAAAGAGCAGTCAGGAGAGGTAGAGCTACTTGCTCTTAGCAATTTAGTTTACCTGAATTGCTCTCTGAGGATGTGTAAAGAGAAGGTGTGTTACCTTCTAGCATAGGTGACTTGATTAGGTGACAGGAGTTAAAATAAATAAATCCAGGCATATGTGTCTTGGAAATATTATGGCATCGTTTGAAAAGGTGTGTTCTGCACTTGCCTTCTCAAGATAAAGCAACCTGATTTGCACGGTAGGTGCAGAAATTTATAATTTTGCCCATGTAAAATGTTCTAAAATGGCTTTTAAGCAGAAATAAATGCAGGGTTTTTATGTGTGCTAAGATGCTTTCATTTGTGGGCATGCAAAGGTCACCAACTTTAAAAAAATTCATCCCTTGAAATGGATAGGTGCTAATTTTGGTAATGCTAGGCTGTGCTTTTAAGACTGCCAGTAATTGTTAAGTGGGGGTTCAAAACTCCTTAACTCATCTTGTATGCCTCTTACGTGAATGGCTGTATGGCCTTCAGTAGCAGCATTGGTCTGTCTGTACCTGCGTACCTGCATCTTTTTGTGACTTGTTATTTAAGGCATCAGAGACACAATACCTGCAGTTATCCCCACTAGTTCAGCACCTGGGTGAGAAGCGTTCAAAAAATTGGCCAGGATGCTTTGAACCTCTGCTGGTGTCCCCTCAAATAACTCTGGTTTGTCTGTGGTAAAATGATACAGGATTTTCCTATTCGTTGTATTAGCTGCTTTAAGAATGCAGTAAAGATGCTAAAATTAATCTTTTTTGTCCATTTGCATAATGGCTGATTTCATCTGAAGACAAAATTTCAAAGTAGCCCATCCTGTGACCCAAAGCTTTTCTATGGGTGTCTGTGCTGTTGGGTCTGGGACTGTTTGCTGTTTAGCTCCCTCTGCTGGCACTGTCTCTGTCCTGTTTCCTACATCTTTTGCATTTTTATGCTGTCGATTTTGATTGGTAACTGGATTAAATTAAAAAGAGAACAAGGAATACAGCTCACGGTCTGGAGGTGTTTTTTAGCTAGCTGCTTGTCCTTTGGTTTAAGGAATCCTCCTAAAAATTGCTTGGAGAGTACAAAGCTCAAAACACAGAATAGTCCCTAGGTTTAAGGAAAACAATTATTTGTTCTTCTGGTTCTGTTTGCAAAGTTACTCTATAAGTATCTTTGCAGGTTTGGATTGATTGGGTCAGGTCTTTAGCTATCAAGGTCTGTTTTACTTATGATTTCAAAGATAGGTCACTTAGGTTATATGTTTTTCTGATTTTTGTTTATTGTTATTTTTAACCCCAATGTCTTATGTTACCCTATAACCAAGAAAATTAGCATTTGTTGGTAATTAATGACCACTTTAAAAATCTGTGTTTTACCATATGTAACTCCTTATATTTAAGGACAGAAGGACCATGATGAACTCTTGACTTTGTTCCATTGTTCCTTAGCAAAAAGTACTGAAAGGAATAATAAGCAAAAGCTGAGAGCCCTGCTGTGCAAAAGCTTTCTAAAATTAAGTTGTTTGAGGCTTTCACGGTAAATTATATGATTACTTTCTACCAGTTTTCTGTGTAAGAGGACTGCTTTTGTTCGGAGACTATGTTACAATGTTCATGTCAATAGTAATGTAGACTTGAAGAATTAGCATTGCCATCAGTCCTCGGGTGCAGACATGGGCAGTGCTTGTAACTCCAAAAAGCAAGTGCTTTTCCTCTGGAGTAACTACTTTCTCCAAAAATAATCCACCTACAGTTTGAATTTTTATTCAGATTCAGGTTTTTATTCTAACCTTCTAATGCTAAATAAAGGTTTTATTCTAACATTTATTTAGAAGGTTAATGCTGAATTTTTTTTCTTTCTCTCCCACAGAGCTAATGCTACATATTACTAGGATATAGTCTATTCCATAATGGGTTTGAGTATATTATTATTTTAGACACTATTTCCTTGCTGTCCATCTAACTGTTACATATTTTGTTTGCTCGTGTTGTTTATAACTTTTCTGTATATTAAACTTTGACTAGACTCTTTTTAGTTTCTTGGTGTGGGTTAGCCTCTGTTGTTATGCCTGAGTCTAGGAACAAGCAGGAAAAGCTGGAGAAAAGAGAACACACTAGTCTTGGAATTCAAGATTAAGCGTATGTTGTGTGGCCCTGGCTGAGGGTAGGTTTTGTTGTCTGTTTCTTTTCCCAATTTTGCCTCATGCTGCCTCTGGAAATGGTGCAGCTCACTCTGTGGTACCCTGTGTAGCTAACGGTGCTGGTGCCAGCCCCAGCTGGGTGCTCCTAGTCTGGCACCGCAGAGCATTGCTGCCCAGGCTGATGCTGGGGATGTTTATTTGCTTGGGCAGGTGCTGCAGGTACAACTCTACGACTTCAAGTTTTGCCACTGGCTAAGGCTCCCTGCTGAGTGATGCTCCGTGTAAGGTAGATCCCTTGCTTCCTTTGCTAATACGTATGCAGAGATGATCTACACTGGAAGGCCTGTCTCCTTTTTCAGAAAGTAATTATTATAAAGGATTCCTTAGGCTTCTGCATGAAAGAAAACTCCCAGGCTACCTCTTGCAATCGCTTAAGAGGGATAGTGCTTGTATTTTGTGACCATTTTGTGTAAATTGGAAAGGTTCTCTGCAGCGATAGGCCTCGGTGTTAAGCAAGTGCTACAGTGGTATTTAGCAGTGCCATGTTTTGAAGTCAGTGTTTTCTAGACTTAAGTAGACTTAAATAATTCAATGATGGAGGACTCTTAGTTACTGTACTCTGAGAGTAAAAACAGCTAGTTTGTAACTCTTTCCCCCCTACTGTAGTTTAGATTTGTTACTGTTCTGTGACTAATGACAAGTACCTTTTTTTCTTCCCCCCTGCTTCCCTGGTGAGTAATTGTGGTCAACTCTTTCCCCCCGTGGTCATGTCCCCCTCTCCCCCCTCCCCAACTCTCCTTCTTTGTAGCTCCCCTGTATTTAGGGGTAAGTGTGAGGAGTTTGGGTTTACTACAGACCCAAATTCTAATTAATATTTCTTAAAACCCAGACATGTTGTTCTGATTAAGGGCTCTTTGCCTAGGCATTTCTCTGTAGCCTGCCCTGTTTGAAACCCTGCCTTTTTCTGACTTCACTTCCTGAATCCGTTGACAACACTCCCAGCCAAACAAAATACATGTTCACAATACTGTTATTTGCAAAATATTCCCTTGTGAGTACAGCTGGGGCAACAAAAAGTGAGTTTCTCTCTGAATCTCAAAGAGAACTGACTATTCCTCATAAAAGTTAAGACACATCATGCATTAGGCAATTTTAATCTCAGCAGTTAAGTAAGTGTTAAATCTTTGCATTTCACCACATATAAATGTGTGCATGTCTTTGATTACAGTTCTGCCTATTGATCACGGAGTGATCTTGCACTGTTCTATGGGTGCTTTGAATCTGGGCTCAAACGAACTGCACAGTACCAGGCTCCTAGCCCAACAAGCTGCTTACAAAGCAGGTGGAGGTAGTAAAAACTGCCTGTCTTAGGCCTGCTCCCTCGGTGCGTTATGGGGTATGTGAAAAGGCTTGGGCTATTTCACCCTAGTGCAACTGCATAACTGGCACCAGCTGGCATCGTGGTGGATGGTCTTTTTTTTTTTTTCCCCCCCCCCTCTCCTAATGTGGCCACCAGAATGTCAGAACCAGGCTGGGACAAGTGTCGCAGAACGAGCCCATCGTGCGGCGGCCTCTTTATCTGGCAGCGCGGTTGCTCAGTAACTTCTTTGCCTGTGCTCCGGAACGTCATTCTTGAGGAAACATAACTGCAGTACGAAACGTCTGCATGTGCATATTAGCATAGGGTGGAGACTGTCACTCAGCTGTATTTAATTAACATAGTATTTTATATAATGTATTTATTTTTTGCGTAATTAGATGATTAAGCAAAATGCTTGCTAGTAACGTCTGTTCCCCAGCTCGGCACTGCTGAGAGTTAAACCTGCACCTTTGCAGGTAATTAATCTCCTTGCCCTGCTTATTTTGCTAGTTGGCACTTGCTAAATCCCTGTAAAACCACACCCAGCAGTGCTGGGTATTATCCCTGCGCTGTCTATTCCTACATATGGTCAAAATCAACTTACCTTCCGGGTTGCTGACATCAGCAAAATGTTCTCTTGGCAAAGTGCAGAATCCTCCTAGTAACCCTTTGTTTGGCTAGTGTTATTTCACTTGTAATTCCTCTGGCAGCAGCAGACAGCAGCGAAACAGTGACTGTCTTACTGCTCTCATTATGTGGAAGGATATTGCCATATTATGACGCTTTTTTACACATTAAAGCAGCCCCTCATATGATAAAACCCATGTGCTGTGGGCAAAAAAAAAAAACAAAAAAAAAAAAAGTTGGAGGAAATGGACTCAGAGGCTTCCTTTAAGGAACTGATCTCTTGCCTCACTATTGGTTGGAAGTTTCAGAGTAGCATTTTGATAACAGTAAATGTAAATATATACAGCTACACAGTCGTCTTGTGAAGTGACCTCAAGCAAGACAGTCGCTTCAATTAAAACTATCCTTTAATTAAAGGAAAAAAATTAGGCTGCCTACTCTAAGAAGTTAATATGGTTTCTTCATTATTAATAATAATGAATTAATAGTATTTTTTATCTCTGTAGACCTTTCTCCTGTTAGCTGTTTGGCTCTAAATATCAAGCAGAAAAGGGTCTGGTCTTCCTGTGGATGTTAAATGGGTGCAGTGTGTTCAAAGTTTTGGAAACAATTGTTTCCAACTGAAGAGTTTAGTAGTGTAGTAAGGTAGATGTTGTCAGTGTATTAAAGGTGAGACAGGATTTCTTTTTTTTTTTTTTTTTTTTGTTTTTTTTTTTTGTTTTTTTTTTTTTAAATTTTAA